>JAXGGA010001648.1:0-144800 GCA_038373865.1 Uloborus plumipes
TAATATCAATGCAGACTTGAGTGATATAAATTGGCGTTACCTCTTGGCGATATATCGCCAAGCTTTTGGTCGCCAAGTGCTTGTCGCCAACTTGGTGACAAATTTGGCGAAAAAAATTATTTTATAAGTTTGGGTTCAATTAAGCGCTATTGTCGGTATTTTGCGAAAAATCCACTGAATGATGCTAAAATCGGCGATATTTAGAAAATGAATCGTTGTAAATCATTTTATGCATTGTTTCGTGGCACATTAGAAGCGTAAATTAGGGATGCACCGATAAGCAATTTGGCCGATTACCGATTACCGATTAATCGGCGAATGAGAATCGGCCGATTAATCGGCAGAGCCGATTAATGTTAGGGTTTATTATTTTTAATAATTACCAATTTCACCCTCACTGTTTTTACCCCTTCTAATAAAATTCCGATTTTTAGAAATGGTTACTTATTTGTTTTTGACAAAAGATTTGTTTTTCTCCATTTTTCCATGTTAAATAATTTCAAAATTTTATCAACTTCTTTTGAATTTTTTTAAATATTTTTATAAATACAATTACATTAACAAGCTAGACATAATAGTTATTAAAACAAATGGGAGGGGAGGAGCTGTGATGAGCACTTTAACTTAGGGGTGTTCTTAATTTAAATTTATTTTTCAATTATAAGTAGCCATTTAATAATTCAATGCTTGTTCTTTGAAAATTAGAGGTAATTTAAAAGCAATAAGCTAAAGAGAAAAATATCGAGACATGAAAAATGTTGCAACATTGTCTATAAGTGTAGATTTATTCAGAATAGGAATCTTCAATTATTAAATCATTTATATCAACTGCGAGGCAATTTATTATTATTATTATTTTGTATTTCATTCTTTGAATTATTATTATTTTTTTTTTTTTTTTTTGTTTTTACTCATTACACTTTCGTAAAACGTGTAATTCTTGTGTTTGCAGAAAATTATTTATTTCTTGTTTATAAATTTATCCATCGTAATTTTGTGTTCAAAAATCGTTTCATTAATTTTATTTTAAACATGTTTTCCGCCGATGATCGGCAAAATTTGACTGATTATAAATGAAATGAAATATTCATGTTTTTGAATTCCAACTTAAAATTTCAGGAATTTGCAGAGAGTTATCTTTTAATATTCCAATCAGGTTTACGTTTTCTATGAACTGTTTGTTTTGTTTTTACTCTGTACACACTTTCATACTGTATGTTATAGTAAGGATTTCAGAAAATTACATTTATTTACTGTGAATAAAACAATTTATTATAGTTTCTTGGAGAAGGTATACTTTAAAAGATAATATAAAAATTTTAAAAAATTCGCCGATTAATCGGCAAGATTTTGCCGATTATTAATAATCGGCAAAGTAGCCGATTATGGCCGATTAATCGGTACTGCCGATTAATCGGTGCATCCCTAGCGTAAATGTTTGAATTGTTATCTTGCTCACTCCAAGCACTATTTTAACACATAAGGCATCTACTAAGAAATTTACACGCAAAAGGAAGTAGTGTGGGGTCCATACCAGATTTTTTTTTTTTTCAAATAAAGTTTCTCTCCACTAGCAGACAATATTTTTCACGATTTCAAAGATACACAAGAAAAACTTGGCAGACGACAAACAAAAATGCAGCACTGAAATGATTTTACATTGTTTTGTTTTCTTTTAATTACACTTGCTTTCATACTAACATACGATAGTTTTTGCAGTTTAATACCTAGCTGTTGCATGTTTAATAGTTCTATGAAAAGAATCGTCAGCACAACAAGCATTTCAAGCGCTCTTTTTTTTCAAAGTGATTTCTTGTTTTGATGCAAAGTACAAAGCATTAACTGATTGGTAGTAATTTTAAAACATCTGGTGTGAACGCCACACTACTTCCTTTTACGTTTAAATTCCATAATAAATGCCTCAGGTGTTAAAATAGTGCATTAGAGTGAGCAAGATAACAATTCAAACATTTACACCCCCAGTTTGTCACGAATCAATGCAAAATAATGTTTTACAATGATTCATTTTCTAAATATAGCCGATTTTAACATGATTCAGTGAATTTTTCGCAAAATGTGCCCAATAGCGCCGAATTGAATCCAACTTTAAAAAAAAAATCATTTCTTCGCCAAATTTGTTGCCAACTTGGCGGCAAATACTAGGCGACCAAAGTTTGGCGATATATCGCCAAGTGGTTGCACCAAATCATATCACTCAATCTGCATTGAAATTAACGTTGATTTACCCCACAAAGGTGTAAAAGACCCCTTTGGGAACATTCGAATACAACCACAAGGGGAGGTGCACAACTAGACCACCCTCAGAGCCAACATACCAAACTAGAAGCTTCTACGGCATATAGTTTTGAGTTATGCGACATACATACATACATATACGCACATACATACATACAGATGTCACCAGAACACTCGTCGTTATTAACTGGGGCATGGTCGAAAAGGATATTTTGGCTGTTTATATGTTATTAGGTACATATGCACGTGCTGAAAGGTCGAAAAAACTACTCAGCATTCATTCGCGGGTGAGCAAAATCAAAATTTAGACCGAATTTTGAGTAAAATTTTCTTTGTGATCACAATATTTCCTTTACTAAGTAAAAAGAAGTAACAATGGCTGAAGAATCATCAAGTTTCGCTTCATATTTTGCATAATACAATACAGTTTCATTATATTTTTTAATTATAATTTGCGTTCGTTTATATTAAGCCAATATCAAGTGGATACACGGTATTTGTGTATATTTTAAAATAAAACATATCATTCACAATGCAATAATATATTTCTTAATAACAAATCTACTCCGCATGTTGTCAAATATGTAAACACTGGACATTTAGTAGCATACTGTGCCGTTACTGCCGACTGCCAGTCAATTCCGCATGACAATTAGAGTGAAAAAGGCAGGTAAACGGCAGTATCTGCTTTACCTCTCTCTGCACTTGCAAAATCAAAATTCAATCGATTACCCAAAAAATATATCGGTATAAACCAGTAGCGAGGCGTGACTTCAAGCATCAGTCATCGCTAACTTTCAGGTCCCTAAAGAAATATATCAGACCATATGTTTCGCTCAGGGGTGTTTGTGATAAGAAATTTCTGAAAATTTTGGGCTGCCGTTTCCGAAATTTAATTTCTCAGTTTTCGAAAATTTGAAACTGTCGTTTCCGATGTCCATTATTTGGTTCTTTTTTTTCATTGCTGAAGAATAACAATATTGCAATGTGTTTAAAAAAATGATATATTGATACAGATTTTTACGAATGTGTGTGTGAGGGGGAGGGAGGGGTAAGCTCCTCATACTTTCAGAACATTTCATCAAGTCTTCAAAAAATTTTACTTACCATGTAAAAATCTTGGTTCACAGATGCTTCTTTTTCAATTTGAAAAGTTCAAGCTTGCTGAAATGCAAAGCTCGAACGGCAACGAGCACTACTTTTTATGAAAAACATTTATAATTGAAACTAAAAAGAGAGAGTAAAAAAACCAAACCACGCACACATATATTCGTTTTTGAAAGTTCGATAAAGTTCCAAAACACAAAAGGTAACAGTATTTTCCCCCATGCAAAACTACTGTAGTTGCAAACAATATTGTTTTCGACCCGTCGGGCTCATATTGGCGCCATCGTAAGATAACCGCAACCCCTTTTTTTTGAAAAATGTGACGCACCGAATTGAAAAAAAAAAAAGAATGAACGAAACAGGAGAAAAAAATATCTACCCCTCCCCATCCAACCCCCACGATCCGCCAAAACTGAGAGTTGCCAGTAAAAACAAAATGCTTTGCACATAAAATTTCCGCGGATCATCGCCGATGACTTGTTTTACATCTAAGGGAAGCTGTGAAAGTATCTGATTGGCTGAAATGGCTGACAAGCGAAAAAAGTTGCGCGCGCACACACAAAACCGATGCGGTATCTGTAGCGATGAGTGAAGGTCACGCCTAATCGTTTACTCAACAGATGGCACCACTAAAATAAAATTATTTGGAATATTAAATGATCCGAAAAAATAATCTGAAAATAAAATTTTAAAAACTTTAATTCTTCCAGTACAAAACGAGGTTTGCCTTCAGGTCATCGGCGAATCGTTCGATGACTTGAGGCCTCGCTACTGGTATAAACGTATAGTATCGCCTATGTTTGAAGTTCAATGTTTTATTGATCTTTGCGGGAAATCAAAAACGCGTTTCTTCAAATATCTCGAAAACTCATTTTTGCAGATACTGCCATTTACCTGCCCATGGCAGTACTAATTTTCGGTATATGCAGTATGCAGTGGAAGCAATCAATAACAAAATAACTTCCGTAACACCGAATTCTGGATTAAATAAACAGAAAGATTTGAAACATGTGGGTCACACATAATTATCTCAAGCAGTGGCAGGTCTATAGTGTTGCAATTGCGAGGGATCCCTTACGTAACATCTCACGTGACATAAGTTGCTGCCAACTGATTCCTGAAAATTAGTTGTCGCAATTTTGTTCTTCTCTAAGGGGGGTCCTGAAAATGCGTTGCGGTAGGCCTCCAAAACTATAAATTTCTAACTGCACTCAACAAATGTGTGTTACAGAAATGTGAGAACCATGTTTTTACATTGGCCCATTTTCTCATTCCCCTCCCCTTGCATTTGATATAAATTTAAATATTCAACATATATAGCTACATTATTTCAAATTTTCAGGCTTTCCAAGAAGCCCTATATAAATGTCTTCTCGTGCATTTTCAATTTTTTTGAAACAAATAATGACATTGTTTGGAAGTTGGGGGCTCCCAACAAAGCGGGCCCCAAGTCGTGGCTTGTACGTAAATCCAGCCCCGAGTACATGAATGACTTAATAAGAGGTTTTTGGGTATTATTTTAAGGGACTTCTAGAAATTTCCTTTTCCTGTGGCAAGGGGGGGTGCATGAGGTTTGAGGGTACACTATCTAAATAGCACTAGGAATTGCACAGCAACTTTTTTTTTCCAGCGCTTTAGTAGGAAATGGGGGCGCACTTATAATTTTGTGGGAGGGAGGGGGCGAACCTAAGTATATAATACGCTACTGGATACAATAGTAATAGGAAAATGATATAAATATGATTTTCATTTCAATTAATCAAAACAAATATTCAAAGATATTTTACTCAAAAAGCCTGTTTTTTTCTAATAAATGCTGGCTTTTTAAAACAGGTTTTAAAAAATAAATAAATAAACAAAAAAGCTGAGTAGCTTTTTAGCCCAGCTAAAATCCAACAGCACTGGTAGGGTACGGCACTTTTTAATTGCTATTTATATGGGACTATTTCTTTGAGATTTAATTCTTTTTTATAACTACTAGCTGCCAGGGTAGCTATATTAGCTTCCTTCGGTATGTTGATGCATAATGTCCCCCCCCCCCCCCCAACTTTTGCCGCATTCTGATGCTATATTATTTGATATTATTTAATGTTCATAAGATTTCAAGACATACTACGCACGTGGCCCGCTAATGTCCCAAGCAGCTTGGTGCGTGACCCGGCGTTGCACGGGCGCTTCGCGCCTTTAAAGTAGTAAAGAAAGTTTCAACAAATTACTTGCCGCCAAGGCGGCTCGCTAAAGGCGCTTCAGCTTCACACTTTTACTTTTTTCTTGCATCAAAATATCATTCGAATTATTGAGATGCTTCGCGCCTTCAAAATGGTGAGGAAAGTTTCAGCAAGTTCAGCTCGCTCAAGGAAAGAAGCAGACATAGATTATACTCAGTTTTTAATATAAGTAAATGACTTTTCAACTAAGTTATAGTTCAAAAAATTACAAGTAGCTAGCGGATAAAGGCACTACGTACGTGGGCCCGCTAATGAGTTTCATGTTTGATTTAGTTAAGCCTTCATTCAAAATTCGTGTTGTCATTATTATTTCTATTTGATAGCAACCACGTTTTGTAACAATGGATTTCATATTTAATCATTTAGGACAAATCACTTTAAATTTGACGACTTATTAATTGATATCTTTGTTAATTAAAATCGTATGATTATGTAAATTAAACTAATGAAGCCTAAAAAATTACTAATCTATCGGTACCTGGTTCGACTTTCAGTTCACTGGCGTTCAGGAGAAAGAAGCATGACATACATAGAAACAAAGAAAGAAAGAAAGATAGAAAGATACTCAGTTGTTGATGATGACACATGGTGTATAAAATCAGGAAATAAAAGTATTTATTGATGTGTGTTTATTTAAAACACTGAAAATGAAACTTTTTTTTTGTGCTGGACTCTAGTGGCTCATATTTCAGAATTTAGAACACAAACATAAATCCATCTTTTAAACTGACAAAGTAAGTGGGTGACTAAATACTCCTTTTATTTCTCCCATTTCAAGTAAAAACTTCACTGAAAAATAATTCATTTGTGGGATGTGTAAGATTTCAACAAGTTTTATACTATAGAGTTCCACAACTTGAGTTAGACCAATTTTTCGATTTATACGACATACTTCTCTGAACACTCACACAAATTTAAAACCATACCATGAAATAACCCCAAAAATGATCCTAAAATATCCACGATTACAAGTTTCATGCAAGGGCAAGGAAACAATTAAAATGGCGTCACTTCTTTTGATTGAAATGAAGACAAACGAGGTGAGAATCAGACAAATATCATAAGTTATCTTTAAAAATGTTTTGCAATTCTTACTTACAGCAAACTTCCTGCTTTGAAGAAAAATAATTTAAATGTATCTTTGGAATTCGTGCTTGAATGCTTTGGCTAGAAACAACAGAATGTTTTCAAACTCGAACTTTCACACAACAAAAGCAAAGTATATTACATTATACTAAGAAATCGGAGTTGTAGAAAAGAAAAGAGATTTCTTCAGAAGGCTTCTCCTCTTCAGCTTAAACTAGGTGTTTCCTCCTTATACTTCGTTCGCTTTACCAAATATCCTCCTTAGCTGAAACCGTCAAGAGAGAGCTTTGTTTACGTTTTACGACCGTGGGAACGAAAAGAAATGAGTTTAAAAACAATTTCGACGTTAAGTAAATGCGACTATTGAAGGCTAAAGCTTGAAAATGTTCATTACATTCCTCTAGTAATATGAAATGTAAGAATTATGTAGTTTAAAACTTTGCGTAGGAATGATATTCTTTTTACAAACTGATTGTGTGTTGGCCGTGAACGTTTCATTTGTTCGAAATCTTAAGGTGTTCATCAAAGCAAGTAAGTTTTGATTCTCCTTCAAAAAATTTCCTAATATGTACGTTGATTATACAGTGACTCTTTAATGGATCATAAGTACAGTCATGATCAGTAGCGGCATGCTCGTGATTCATTTAAATGAAGGTTCAGGGCATTCGAAAATTAAATATACAGGCGCGACGATATGCAAGCCATTTTTTAATTTTCATTGTATTATTTTATTTACTTTGAAGTTGAGAAATCGATATTATTTTCAGAGCAGAAAATGATTTGAATACTTCGTTTGTTTCGCTCACAGTGATTCTTAAAGTGAGAGCTCTACTGAGTTTTCAGAAATGAAGATTAAAACTCCAAAAGGAATCAATATCTGCATCCTGAAACTTATATATGAACTGAATTCATGTACCATCAGTTGCGGCTCGTAAGTTGAAGTTAATGAGTGTTCTGTAACCTCAATTTCAAACATACCTAAATTATGGCTACAGGTATAGTTAGGGTTTTTTTTTTTTTTTTCAAAGCGCGAAAATTCCCTCGATATTTTCGACAAGTACTGTAGGCGAAATGAACGAAGACCTTAACAGTGATCAATAGGGGGTGTTTCAGATTTTCAAAAATATTTTTTTCTGAAAGAGCAAGGTCGAAAACGTTGACGAATTCCTCTTTTTTCTAAACTCTGACTTCTTTCTTTTGTTTAAAAAAAAACCTTAAAAACGTTCAGTCGGGGCTTGGTCATTGTAGCTGACGTCACAAGTGTACGAAGCAGTCACTTTACAGACAAACAGGGATTTTGGGTCGGATTTTTCATTGTTGCAGAGCTTTACCAGAGATTCTAAAATGATGCTTCGGTCTGGGTTAACACCAAAGTTTATTCAATCGGAACGTCGTACAAGACCTCGCTTTGTTTTAGAAATCTAAAATTTAAAAAAATAATAATAATACTTTTTTTTTTTTTTGCTGATGTCTGGCTGAGATGTTTTAATATCCCGTAAAGGACAGCCTCTTCTTTTAATGGAAACTTTCTCACCCAGAGCTGAAAAAATTTGAGATTTTGAATTTGGCCCACAGTCACATAACCGGGACCGCCAAGAGCCAAGGCGGCCATTTACGCAAAACATGGCTCTGCGAAAAGCGCAGTTCTGAATTTTTTAGCGACATCTAGTGATGCTTGCTTGTAATATTTTATAAATGATCTGAGAATGTCTGTAATTTTTCACGATATCAATGAATTATCCCTAGAAAATACAAATGAGTTAATAACGACATTATACAGTCGACGATCGATATAACGACCGTCTCCGTCCTACAGAAAGCGGTCTTTATAACGAGTGGTCGCTATAAGAGGTAGAACATAGAGTATATTGGAATACAGTCGGGAGTTTTCTCATCGGTCGTTATATTAGGATGGTCTTTGTAACGAGTGGTCGTTATAACGAGCGTCGACTGTATAAGCAAACAGTTGGGGTGCTGCAGTTCCGCAGTGCCTATATATGAGCCACCCCTCTTTACCATATACATTAAGCTAGTTCTGACTCACACCTGTGGTCAGGCCCGTGCTGGGTGTCTTGGGAGGGCGGTGGACAGAAGATGAAAAGGGCGCCTCCATACTTAGGGGCTGTGGCAAGGCCGTATATAGAAAGAAATTTCAAAAGGGCTCGTTTGCACATTGCCCAAACACACAAACATTTGAGTGTGTTATAAGTCTTTTTTCTTGCTGACCCCCCCCCCCCACACACACATGCTTTTTCTTGTGTGTGTGTGTTTTTTTTTTCGTTAATTTTTTTCGGACTGACTTTTATTGGAGTAAGGGTATTAAGAGAGATCAATGAATTCTTTTCAGTAGGATAGAATCTGGGGGTTTCTCCCTTGGAGACATTTTTGAAAAAAAGTTTTAAAATTCTGCATTTTGAACCCTTATGTGGGGCAATTGAGACTTAAAAAATAGGCAAACAAGAACCTTATAAATGTTCCGCATTCCTTTGCAAAGTAAGATCAATCAAATTTTGTATTTCTTTTGTAGTATATCAAAAAATTTGACATTAATCGACAGAGAGAGAGACTGAGAGAGGAGAAAAGATTAACATATCATCACTTACTTACATCGGTTTTCAGTATAGTTACCTAATAGTTTTTAATCAATTCCCGACTCGCCGACAGACACAGCACTTAATATAAAATGACCGATAGTATAAAACGCATAAAATCTTTTAAAAGAAATAGTGTAGAGATTTAAAAAATAATTAACGAGAGTGTAATATTCTGGCCATTCAGTTAATTCATAGTTTTTTTTAATAAGAAACACAACTGAAGCACTTTTTAAGGAGTTTGAAAAAGGTATTTAATGATTTTGAAAGACTCTAGATCAGGTAAAGTTATTTTAAGTATTTCATTTGCACTTTCCAGTCTCTAACGTTTTAATAGTTGATCGGACAGTCTTACGAAATTGTTAAAACTTTGAAAGACACACCTGTTTTAAGTTAAAAATAGATAGTAAAAAATGTTTCTTCAAACGACAATTTCTTTTTCAATCAAAAGTACCGCAGAAAACGAAAAAGAATAAAGGTAGTGTAATATTTTTTCTCGTGCTTAACATATTAATAAAGGAAGCAGTTACAAAGGAACTTCCAAAATACTAAATTCGATATTTAATAAATTTATAAAATTAATTTGGGAAACGTGCTACAAAAAATGCTAGAACATGATTTTTGCATTTCACAGAAGGATACTTTTTTTTTTAATCAAGGAGCTGAATTCCGGGCAACTTGATACTCCCCCCCCCCCCCTTTTGTGACAGAAACTTTAAAATTCAAGTTTTACAGCTGCATTTAACAAAATAAATTTCTGCCATAAAAGCTTTCAAAACTGTCTGCGTAACCAACCACTGTCCTTTTCCCCTTTTTATATTTTCCCCAGAACATTTTTAAAAACCCAGTCTGCTGCTTATTATCTCAAAACACGTCAAGAGGAAGCCACGGGAATGGAGAAGGTCGTTTAGCACATAATGAACTATGTGTTAACATCAACAGATGAAACATAGAGGCAGTATCGTACATAGACTTAGGTGCGCCACTCTCCAGCAAGATTTGTATGTTCGCCCCCACCCCCTCAAGAAACTATAAAAAATAAACCATAGGGCTATTTTCCTGGATCGTGTGCCCTCTAACCTCATACGCCCCCTCCCGCCCAGTCGGGACTGCAGGGGTGCTATGTACACCACTGCATAGAGTGTACTTGTGTGTGCTTTGTTCCCCGAAGTTCCCAAGTTTTCGACCCTTTCTTTTGAGCTGACTGGACTTATCGCAGGTCTATATGCTGCGTGCATGTGCAAGCTTTTGTACCTCATTGATCAATTGCTAATGTTAATTTTTTATGGGGTACATTTACACTTTTATTAATTGAGGTTATTTTCTTTCAAACTGGTTTTAAGATAAACTGGTTATCTGAGCGATTTTTTATAAAATGTTCACTTGCTGAATATTAAAAAAAAGGAAAGGGGCGCACCGGGATACGCCCCGGTGGGCCAGCACGGGCCTGTCTGGGGCATGCCACAGCGCTAACTATATTCGCTGCCATTCAAAATATACTACAAGCTAGAGAAATTAGTTTGAAACGCCTAATGATGCTTGGGTCTGATGGCCCAAATGTGAACAAAACAGTGTTTCAGTTGATGGACAAGGAAGTGAGAACTTTGAGAGAAACTGGAATAGTGAATGTGGGAACGTGCAATTTGCACATTATTCATAATGCTTTTGGAAAAGGACTTCTAATAGAAGATTTTGCAAATGTTATTGACTCTTTGCAAAATATGCATGCTTGGTTTGCCAAATTTCCTTCAAGGAAGGAAGATTTGCAAAAACAAAAAGATATTTTTGATTGTGATTATTCCAAAGTGTTAAGGTTTGTGAGTAACCGGTGACTTTCTGTAGTTGCAGTATGTGAACGCATGCTTGAGCTGTTCCCAGCTTTAAAAAAGTACTTTCTTCTAGCTCTCCCGCGGCAGAAAAGCTCTTTAGTAAAGCTTGATAGATACACAAGTATCAGGAAGGTTTTGAAAGACCCCTTACTGCAATCTTACTTGCATTTTATGATTAGCGTTGGGTTATTATTTGAGGATATACTGAAGTTTCTTCAGCAAAAGAAGACACTAATACACCTTTTGCATAACGAGTTGCGTGACCTGTTATTGAAAATTATGCGGCGCTTCATCAAGAAAGAAGCTCTAAAAGGGGAAACCGGGGAAAACTTGCTCAATGTAGATCTAGTAACAGATTGTGTTCCCTTAAAATCAATTGATGTGGGGAACTGCTCGAAAAGCATGGCGTGCAATTGAAAGTAAAGCAAAAGATGTATTTCTCCTCAATGCCAAACACTTTTAGGTTGTGGTTTTTGACCATCTTGCCAAAAAGATACCTTTACAAAATCAGTTGTTATACTCTTTGCAAGTGTTGCATCCTATAGTCAGAAAAGAAACAATTGATCATACATTGCCAGTAATCAGAAAGCTGTGTAATATGTTACCTCAGGTGATACCTGAAAATAACATCGATAAAGTAACTGATGAGTGGCACATGTACGTCAATGATGAAGATATTCCTGAGAATATAGCAGATAACCCTATTGACAAGTACTGAAATTTCGTTTTCAACATGAAGGACCAAAATGAATATATTCGCTACGCAAACTTAACCACACTGGTTAAAGCAGCTCTAACCTTTTCTCATGGACAAGCTTCTATCGAAAGAGGCTTTTCTATAAATAAAAAAAATTGTAACCAGTGACGAGCCGAATATTAGTTTGGACAGTGGACACTATAGTTGGACTTAGAATCATTAAAGACTCCGTTAAACACTTTGCTGAGAAAGTAGACGTAAGTTAAGAAATGATACAATATTACAAAACAGCACATTCAAAATACAAGGAGAAAAAAGAGAAGGAAAAAGTAGAAAAAAGAAAACAGAAAAATGTGGAGCCTAAAGTGAATGATGTAGCAAAAAATTCGAGAAACAAACTTCAAGGATTAAAAGATATCATTAATTCTGCTCAAGCAATGATAGATGAAGGAAACAACAAGTTGAAATTAGGACTCAAACGAAAATCCATGACTGATATTGAGGCAGTGACAGCATTGATAACGGCAGGAAATAAGAAACTAACTAAAGGCTGCTCAGAAACAGTCGAGCAGCTAAATGTAATTATCTCTGTTGTTTTCAATTGGAATAAAGTGTTCATTCCCATAATATTATCATCATTTTTTGTGATAAATTAAATTTTTATATTATTAGGGGGGAGAATTAAATCGAGAAGGTATGTATATTAACTTATGTGCATCAGTAACACTAAAAGGTAAGTATTTTAATATGATGTCTAACTATATATAAATGAATAATTATTATATATTATGCATATTTTTGTTTTTCAATGTTCCATATTTTCCAAAAAGTGTCCTATTTTTTTTCAAAATGTGACCTATATTTTGTCAATTGGCCACTTTGATCCCTGTTTTTTATTTTCAAAACATATTAGAATAAAGACCACATTTATCTCAACAAAATAATTAATTTATGTGTAGTATTATCAAATTTGGCAAAAAAAGATTGAAACTTGCTTATTGTTTAGAAGTGTATTCCACAAAAGTAGAAAAAACATATTTATTGGGAACATGACCTTTTTCAATGCAATTAAAATTTTTTAAAGAAAAAAAATGCTATAATACATTTCACGAGATCACATGTTAGTACTGCCACTCGAAGCAATTTCCAGATTATTTGATTTAGCCTTTTAATAACAATACACTTTCACTCATTTCTTGTCTTTTTCAGTGCCTAAACCATCTCCCACTTAGTTCGAAATGAAACCATAGGTTGGTGAAATTTTCTCAATTGATGCAGACGTTGAGGGACAGCTGAGCAACGTCATAGGAAAATCATTAGGTAAAACAAAAGTTTACTTTTAGAAGCCTTGATTTTTACAAGTTTAAGTGAGCCCATTCCAGAAAATTGTATGGATTTTGTCCAGGGTTGGGTTTTTGACGTAAAAAAACAGTTTTTGACATGACATGTCGAAAACCTGTCGGAAACGTCAAAAACCTGTCTAAAACTCAAATACAGTGGTTATTGAGACTTTTTATAAACATATAAGGTTTCTCATCCTGAAAAATATTAAATAAAAATTTATGCATCTTATCAATCAAGTTTAATAAAAATTAAATTAATGAATTTAATAAAAATAAATTTGCATTCTTTTAAATTAACTTGTTATGCCGTGAAAAAAGTTACAAATATTAAAACTTAAATCCACTTTTTAAAGACATTTTGTTTAAATGTTTAAAAACTATCAATTAGTTATCTTATCAGTCAAGTTTAATAAAAATTAAATTAATAAATTTAATGAAAATTAATTCTCATTCTTTTAAATTAACTTGTTATGCCATGAAAAAAGTTAAAAGTATTAAAAGTTAAATCCTGTTTTTAAAGTAGTTTTGTTTAAATGTTTTAATAACTGTTAATTAGCTATTTTATCAATCTAAAAATCTTTACATCAGAATTGAAAGTGATTTTTTTTTTATTTTGAGTAAAAGCAAAACTAAATTAATTAGTACTCAGTGTACTAATCTGCTAAATATTTTTGATCGAACTATTTTATCTATTTATTTATTAGTTAAAATTTATTAGTTCAAATTAAAATTAAAAAAAATCACTTGTAAAAATTTAACCCAAGACACACAGCACTTAAAAAATTTACCTACTTCATTTTTAAAATAAAAAAATCTGTTACAGTAATTTCTGAAAGCAATAAAGCCATATTCAAAAGCCATATGTTTGATTTTTTAAAATGCAAGTTCCCATTATTTACTCCCGAGCCCTTCAATTATGATTAGGATTGCTTATTACACTTTATTTTAATAACCTAAAACTCCAAAAGTTTACTTCAGTGTCTGAAATTAGAAATTGTCTAATTCATTTGAAAATGTATTTTGATTATCAATAAAAATTTTTACATGTTTTGGGCAGAAGTTTAGGTTTTTGACAATTATGTCAAAAACCATGTCAAAAAGTGGTTTTTGACATGACGGTAAAAACCACGGTTAAAACCGGATAAAACCTCCGACTCTCAAAAACTTGCCAACCCTGATTTTGGCAGACGGTTGGAGCGACTTGCAGTTTTTTTTATCTTCTTCTTTGCTGGAGCAACAACCTATTGCAGGTTTTGGGAGCAAACATATTGTTTTATCACCTAAATTGACGTTGGTTTCCTTATTAAAATGTATAGAGGTCATATTATAAGTTGTAAAGCATAATTCTAAAAGGCTGGCCAGATGACCTTTTTTGAGAAAGAGCCAACCTTTTTTTTTAAGAGAGATGAACAAAATACCCAAAACAAAGAATACCTATAGCTAATATTTATTGCATAAATCAATCAAGAAATACTGTTAAATAATTACTTTCCCTCAGAATCTGTTACATAATATAAATACTGTCATGTAGATGAAACCACTTCGGAATAAATTGGCAATAAATTTGATAGAGCAGTCAATAAGTAACGCGTCAGAGGCGATTTCCTAGTAATTATCAACCAAACTCGAAAGTATTATCATGCGCAGGCATTTAGGCATTCACCCCCTTGTAACTCTAGTCGCAAAATACAGTGCTCGTAAAAATCTTTTGGTTGCTGTTTGAACCAATTGCACACTTTCTAAAATGTGTGTCTATCCAGTGTTTTTTTTAAGTTCACCAAATATGTGGAAGTTACGTGGGACTGATCTGGTTCAATGGTGGGAGGGGGCTCATGACTGCCCACTTGAACTTCTGCAGAATTTTTCTTGTTGAATTAGGTGGTCTAGCTTTGTCCTGCAACATATGCCATCACAAGCAAGTTTACTAGCATGTTTCAGTTTGATCGCATTCCTAAAAGAATGAACTTTGCTGGCACTCGTGTTTCGGGTTGTGAATGTGTTTGGGGGAACAGGCCATTTGTCCCCATCTGACTTACAAATCTTTAGGGGAACTGAAAAAAAGCACTGCTTGGAGGGCGGGGATTTAAAATGGATGACGAAGTCAAAGAATGCGTGTGCCATCGATTCACACAGCAACCAAAGGATATATTTGAGCCCATCATTTATGCAACTGCCAAACCGTTCAAAAATGCTCAGACTGGTCAGATCTTGATTTTGGGGAATCACCCCACATTCTGAGGAACCAGTGTATTCAGTTGCCAATCTTACTGCATTAATGGGTTTTTTTTTCAGTGCTGCTTCCATTTTTATAATTGCTCTTTGTTCACTATTTTACATGTAAACTGGCATCTCCCCGTCATTCCCCATTCATGTAATTTGTTTGTCTGTTTGTTTCCTTATTTTTATTTTTTAATATTCTGCTGGAATATTTTATTTAGAAATCAACTGATTTCAATTGTTTTTCTTTCATTCTCTTTCTTTCTGCCTTTCTCTGAATACAATGGCTGCATTAGTAAACGGGTGATTGTGTTCCGGTATTTTTCCGGATTTCCGGTATTTTCATGATCGATTTTGGTATTTTCATGCTCGAAAATACCGGAAATAAGATATTTTTAATCCAGATTTTTTTTTCCTTTTCTCGAATTTTCGGTGATTATACCGATAATTATTTTTAATAGGCATCATTTCACATTTTCGATGCTTGCTATTCCTTGTTGAAAGGCAAGCAAATTAAATTTCTTTTTATTTCAATTAAATCATTAAAACAAGAGTTTTAAACAAAATTCCATGCTCTATAAGTGTAAAATGTCAAGCACTTAAATGCTTAATCTCTGGCTGAATTTTATTTTTATTACAACAATTTAAGTTTTTTAACCCATACATAACATCTTTAAATAGTATTTCACTTCAGTGTTAATAAGTAATGAAATCTTTGACTCTGGTCATATTGTATTGATTAGAAGATTTATAGGTAAATTCTTTTCCAAATTTTCAGTAACAAATTCAACTTTCATTAACTATGTTATATTAATATTTTCGCACAACCAACTGTAATTCTGTTAGACCTACTTCATCTTTAAAATATTTTTTGGAGATAATTTGTACAACACCAGCTCAAAAGTAACTTTATTATTACTCATGTATAATTTAATTAAATGCATGCACAATATTTTGACTAAAAACTATTTGAAACTTTTCGAATACATGAAATGTGTCTTGTTTGTTTATGAATGGCAATTTATTATCAAATATGTATAGTTATAAAATTAGGCTTGTTTAAGTAACAGGACCCTTGGTTTAAAAAAAAACATTGCAACCCCCCCCCCCCCCCAATACACACGCACATTTTCTCTTTAAAACTTTCAGGTATTTTTCCATGAACTCACAATCACCCCTGTAGTAAATTTATTGCCAATTTATTTGGAAGTGGCTTTATGTGTATGACAATATTTAATGCTTGTTTTTTTTTTTTTTTTACGGACCTTTTTTTTTTCTGATGGATCTATAAATTTTATTTTGGCTTTGTGTGTTTGCCATTTTTGCTTAATATATGTTCTTCGCTACAGGGTTTAAGCTCAGTTGAAAAATTATTTAGTGAAAAAAACCAAAATTAGGAGAAAAACAAGAAGTTCTGTCAAGAACTAAACGAGCCTAGTTTCCCGTACATCGACATCGGCATTCTAGCATCTCATCATTATTCTCTTGATTATCTGAGACTGAAAATTATGTCAAACATACCTTTTTAGCACTTAAAGCTGATTTCTAAAAGCAAAATATACCCCTCTCATCAGATGAAATAGACACGTAAAAAGTAAATAAACGAATAAATAAAGTTTTGTCGCAGCTTTTAAAAAATGTAACTGTTACAGTTCTTCCGTAGAAAAAATCCTCAATCGTTTTCAAAGAAAAGATAAATAAATAAAAGTACAAAGAGAGTACAAGTGAAAAAACACATTTTATCAAAGAAAGAAAAAAAAAGAAAAAAAAAACTCGTCCGTTAATAAAATGTCTCGAATTTCACTTTTAATCCATTGCCAGTTGTTAAATATAAATAAAGAATAAAATGCGCTCGTGAATGAAGAATTTTTGTTATAAAAAAATCGTCTGCCAAAAGAAGAAAATAATAATAATCAATAAATAAAATAAAACAAATGAATAAATAAACAAAAAATCGTCTGCACAGTCAGTCATTTTTTTTCTGAGCCTGCATTTCCTCCATGTTTACGGACTCAGAGTCGGAATCAGAGTCCTCACAGAATATTATTCAGAAAAGTACTTTACAAACGTTATTTATCAAAACCATTTGCTTACAAAGTTAGTTTGAAGGAAATCCGACTTTAAGTTCAGGATCAACGTTCAACTTAAATTCCCCGTAGACTCTAATGTTAATTTTTTTTTCTGAACGGTTCAATATTGAACGAAAAATGGTTCAAATCAAAAAGCGAAATATGGGAATGAGCCTCTCCGAGATCTTTCAAACAAAAAAAAGTTTATTCCGTTCGGACGGTTCACTCAAAAGTTATTAGGTGGGGAAAGGTTGCTTGAACGGTTCAATGTTGAACGAAAAAATGTTCAAATTGAAAATTTAAGTACGGTAATGAAGTATCCTTGCTGAGATCCTTTGAAACAAAAAAAAAGTTTATTTAAATCGAACTGTTCACTCAAAAGTTATTAGGGGTGACAGCTTGCTTGAGCTGTTCAATGTTAAACGAAAAATTGTTCAAATCGGAAATGTAAGTACGGTAATGAAGTATCCTTGATAAAATCTTTCGAACAAAAAAAAGTTTTTTTCAAATCGGACTGTTCACTCAAAAGTTTGCGTCGCGGGACAGGTTGTTTGAACGGTTCAAAGTTGAAACAAAAATTGTTCAAATCGAAAAATCAAATATGGGAATGAGCTGTACTCGCCGAGATCTTTCCAACAAAAAAAAGGTTGTCCAAATCAGAATGTTCATTCAAAAGTTATTAGGGGGGGGGGGGGTACAGCTTGCTTGAGCGGTTCAATGTTGAACGAAAAATTGTTCAAATCGGAAATGTACAGGTAGTTATCAAAATAATGGAAACACTTGAGATTCATAAGAAAAATCTACCGTTCATCGCAAAATCAGCGATCAATTATTCTTTAACTTTAGTCACACAAAATATAGACTTCACCGGACATTTCCACATTGAAATTAAATCACTCATGCATTTGGGGGACGCCAAGAAGGGGGATCGGAAGAAAAACCGCTTTTCGACCATAACTCTTTGAAAAAAGCTCGGAAAAAGCTATAAATTGCAGTAATTAATTAGCATACTATGTATAATTACTGTACAAATTTTTATGAACGTAGCACTTATACTTCCGAAGATATGAAACATTTTTTAAAAACGGCAATTTTATTTGAAGGGCTTTTGCTCATAACACGCAGAGTTTTTGATCAAACCTTATCAAAACTTCAGGAAAGATGACAAAATACAAGAGAAAGAACATACTAAAACGGTAAATAAAAATATTAAAAATCCGATGAGATATGAACGTTAAAAGGAAATAATTTTTCACGGCGCATGCGCGAACGACAGAAATTTATAACTACAAAAATATTGTAGCCTGGTTTATGCTGCATCTCATAAAAAAAGTTCCAGTTAAATATCGTAAAAATTGAAAAAGATATCAGCGATCTAGTGAGCTGTAATTCATTCATTCGCAGACAATACATAAATGGCGAGGGATTGTCCACAAATAGTGTGGTGATAATCGAGCATTTTTTTTCAATGTTAAATTGTATACAGTTTGAAAATTTATATTCTTCATAGAAGTCACATTTCGCCTATTCGGCCAAAAAGACCTTATACGTAGGTGGCCAAAAGTATCCGGACACCCCCTGAAACGTTGGTTGAAACGATGATGCAATAACCTTTAGTTTAAAAATAGCTCTTTGTGGACAGTCCCTCACTATTTATGTATTGTCTGCGAATGAATGAAATACAGCACACTAGATAGCTGATATCTTTTTCAATTTTTACAATATTCAACTGGAACTTTTTTTATAAGATACAGTATAAACCAGGCTACAATATTTTTGTAGTTATACATTTCTGTCGTTCGCGCATGCGCCGTAAAAAATTATTTCCTTTTAACGTTCATATCTCATCGGATTTTTAATATTTTTATTTACCGTTTTAGTATGTTCTTTCTCTTGCATTTTGTCATCTTTCCTGAAGTTTTGAAAAGGTTTGATCAAAAACTCTGCGTGTTATGAGCAAAAACCCTTCAAATAAAATTGCCGTTTTTTAAAAAATGTTTCATATCTTCGGAAGTATAAGTGCTATGTTCATAAAAATTTGTACAGTAATTATAAACATAGTATGCTAATTAATTACTTCAATTTATAGCTTTTTCCGAGCTTTTTTCAAAGAGTTATGGTCGAAAAGCGGTTTTTCTTCCGACCCCCCTTCTTGGCGTCCCCCAAATGCATGAGTGATTTAATTTCAATGTGGAAATGTCCGGTGAAGTCTATATTTTGTGTGACTAAAGTTAAAGAATAATTGATCGCTTATTTTGCGATGAACGGTAGATTTTTCTTATGAATCTCAAGTGTTTCCATTATTTTGATAACTACTTGTAAATACGGTAATGAAGCATCCTTGATAAGATCTTTCGAACAAAAAAAAGTTTTTTTCAAATCGGACTGTTCACTCAAAAGTTTGCGTCACGGGACAGGTTGTTTGAACGGTTCAAAGTTGAACCAAAAATTGTTCAAATCGAAAAATAAAATATGGGAATGAGCTGTACTCGCAAGATCTTTCCAACAAAAAAAAGTTTGTCCAAATCGGAATGTTCATTCAAAAGTTATTAGGGGGGGACAGACAGACCGACCGACCGACACACAAATTCCCCATCTCAATACCCTACTTTCAAAATTTTAATTTTTCAATATTCATTTTACCTTTTTATTTCTTTTTGACTTTTTTTCGGACTTGGCGATATTTTTTTAACTTGGCGATATTTTTTTGGACTTGGCGATATTTTTTAAATGCATTAAGCCACTTTTAATACTTTTTTCGTCTTTCTTTTATTTTTGACGGGGAAGTAGGCTAAAAAGCATTAGTAAAATGCTGAATTGTTTCAGGTTGATGAATATGTTTGCGTCAGGGCTCCCACAGTCCTTGAATTTTTATTCTGCTAATTAAGGACCCCGGAAAATTACTTGATTCTTCCATGCGTCCTTAAAAAGTCTTATAAGTACTTGATTTTTCTGATGAGTCCTTGGAAAGTCCTTAAAATGAAGTGGAAAAGTAATCCTGTTTCGTACTCGCTCACTTTTATGTGTTGCACAAATTTCTGCATTTTAGCCTTTATTTTGGTCAGTCTCAACTTTTTTTCACATATCAAAATCTCATTTCATCTGCCTCTAAAATCCCTTCATTCTTCTTTTATATATAGTTTTACTGTTTGGAAGTAACTTCTCTTATGCTTATCGTTACTTTAAATTCTTTTTATACTTCATATTTTGTATTCTTGCATGCTTGCCGTTTTGCCTCGCTCACTGGAAAATTTCAGTCCGGTGTTTAAATTAAAATCCTTATAATGTTAGAAAATAAAATTGGTCAAGAAAATTAGTATGAGTGGAATGCGAAGAGAATATTGAAATATGATAACGTTTATTGCCAAATTATGCAAAAGCTAGAAAATCTTTAGAGCTACACAAATTCAGAATTTCTTCTTTTTTTTTTCTAATTGTTGTCACTAAAAAAGGGGAAGACTTGCGGATGATGAAAAGTTTGCTGTCAACATTATCAATCACCATAAGTGGAAATATTTTTGTAAAAATTATGATATCTTTTGATTTAATGAGCTGGTATTAATGTAATGTAGACATATTAAAAATGCTCGTTACTGTAAAATAATAAAAAAAAAAAGACTTTCTGTTTAAAATCCACAATTTAAAAAAAAATCCCATATGTGTCCAAAAAAAAAAAATTTCTGAAAAAAAAAAAAAAAAACGAAATATTTACAAAAATCATATTTAAAATTGACATTTGAATGATGACGAGTAAATTTGGATAGTTTTTGATTTTTTGAAGTCAGAAAGCTGCTACTGACGAATTTTTTAAATAAGTTCAAAAGTTGGATGTAAATTTCTGTTTAAAAAAATAATAATTTGGATTGCACAAATGAAATTTTGCATTTATATTTGTAACACACTTAAAGTTCAAGCTGTTGTTGAGAAAATAACTCAAATCTCTTATGTTAGACAATTTCTGCCACCCAGGCCTGGAGTACTACAGGCTGTAAAAATAGTGTTACAGTTGGAATGGGAAATTCATTTTGTTCTCTCCATTTACATTATATATCCCGATCTGTTCAGTACTATTTTGGGATCGGTACGTAACAGTAATGGACGGAGTGTCGTGTTATGCGAGATGCCAAAAATGCCATATTTTCAGACAAACTGAAAATGAATACTTGACCGAATACATAATATTCCATTCAACATTTTTAACTGTTACACAAAATTTTAATTTTAAAGGGAAGAAAAGTTTCTATTTTATAAAAAACTCATGTTCAACCCATTAAACGTCGCTACTACATAAAAAATCTAAAAATAATTTGCTATTTTCATGAAAGGTATTAATCTCCAGTACAGCACTGTTGAAATTTTCAAAAAAACTTTAACCGTTTAGAAGTTACAGGCTGTTCCCGTAGTGGGAGCTTTAACGCTTTTGAAGGGAAAACACCGCGTTCGATTCCATTTCTATTTTTTTCTTTTTTTTGCCATCGCGTTTTAAAAGAATCGCATCTTAAATATTATACATTCTTGTACTTTAATGCCCATTACAAAAATTCATACATATATATGTAGATACGTATATAATCTTTTCCAAAATGAGAGCTATATTTCATTTACATTGCGTGTGAGAAGAAAAAATAAAACTAAATAAACTATGGATGAAAGCAAAAAAAAAAAAAACTATCTTAATATATAAAATTTACGTGTCCCTGTGTTTGTGGCCAATGGACTCCTCAGCTACTGAACCGATTTCAACCAAATTTTGCACGCAGTTTCAGTTTGGTCCAACTTAAATGATAGGATAGTTTTTATCTCAATTTAGGACCGCAATATATTTTTTATTGCAAATTATCTATTTAGCTACCAGCTTTTCTGTATTCTTGGCTAAGCCTTTTTTGACACCTCCATGGCTGAGCGACATAAAGCACACATTCTGGCAGCTTACGGAGCGCAGGAAACAGGTTGTAAGTTAGCGGGGCATTGAGTGTTATTTGACTTTTTTGTGAAGTAAATTATAAACAAACGCGTTACTTCCCTTGAAATTTATATATGATAAGCTGTCAGAAACGATTGTCACTTAAGAGTTTTTACGCCTCTGAGGCTGAGAGGTGGAAAGCGATTGGTGGGATAGCTCCTAGACTGCATTTAAGTGGCCGTTCTTCTTACTACTATTATATATACAAAAGTTTGTTTGGATGGATTTATGGTTGGAGCAGTCAGTTGATAAGCAGTCCGAAAAAATTATCTTTTTAACTAAGCCTTTTTTGAGCCTCTGTCGCCGGGCGACATAAAGCACATGTTCTGACAGCTTCTGGAGCGCAGTAAAATAGGTTGTAAATATATTTATATAAAGTTGATCTCTATAACGGTAATAAAGTTTTTCGTTTCTATTAAAACATTATAGTTTAACCCATACCTTAGACACAGCAACGCGTGGTCGTGTCAGCTACTAATATGGAAAAAAGGCTTAACCAATCCTTTAATCAATATTTAGATATTTTTTAATGAAAATGTGAAGTGCGATTTTCATGCAGCATTACATTGCATTTTTTATATTTGGTTTAAGTGTTCTTTTTTAAAAAAATATACTGAGATTGTTTATTTTATATCGTGAAAAATGGAAAGGCAGCAAAATTTGATGTCCAATTGACACTACACAAATCAAGTGCCATTTATTTTTTTTAAAGGCTCCGTGTATTACGCATAAACAGTTGTTTAAAAGTGTTTGTAAAATGATAATAATTGTCTATTTTTGCTGCATGCTTTATTAGGAAGTTGCATACCTGCCAACTTGTACATTTTGGCCTTTATTGTACGTTTTTTTGCCCTATTGCACGATCTTAAGGTATATAAATAGGATTATAGACAATGAGGAAAATATTAAGTGGCATTTGGGAGGGGACCTCCCTTGTGTCCGCCACTGATTACATGTATTTCTGTTTATCTTTTACTACAATTTGGGATTTTGTCGAGTTAAGTTAAATCTTTTTAAAATAAAAATAAAATTTGACATCTATAAAAATAAAAATGTATATTTGTATGTTTCTTTGTATGTTTGTTCCTTATACAAATCCAGTTTTTGTCGGATTTTCATCAAACTTGGTACAGAGGTTCCTGGATACACTAGAATTCACACTGGTGGGGTTTTGGAATTTTTTTAAAAATCCAAAAAGCTCAAAATAAAAATTTAGCCTCAAAATGGCTATTTTCTTTCAATTTTGAATATATAGAGCAATAGAGATAAGCCTTTGAGAATACAAAAAGATAAAAATTAACATTTAAATATGAGTATTTTCCACCAAAGATTAGGATTAACAATGAATTATCAATTTTAAGCTCAGCTATTTCATTTTAGCATGAAATAAGTTAAAAACAATTATAATTAGCTATGTCATGTTGTATTAACAAGCAATTGGAAAATTAATAATTGGAAATTAAGCTAATGAACATTCTGTCGTCCCCCCTTAATCGGGTAATGGATAAACGAATACCCCGCTTATACGAATAAAACATCCCGGAACCAAATCTTTCTGATGCCATAGACGCAATGTTAAAGATCACCGCTTAATCAAATACCCCCACTTAATCCAATAATCATGCTTGGAACCAGCAGTATTCGTTTAAGCGGGGCTGACAGTATTTTTAGCTATAAAAATGATGTAAAAGTGAATAAAAAATAATAATGAATAAATAAATTGTTCCATTACTGATTACAAATGCAAACTTGCTGCTACTTGAAGTACTTTCCAAATCATTTGATTTCACCTTTTAATAACAATAGTCTTTCTCTAATTTTTTTTTTTTTTTTTGTCTTTTTCCAGCACCAAAACCATCCCCCACTTTGTTTGAACTGGAACCATAGGCTGAAAAAAATCACCCCTATTGATACAGGAGTTGAAGAACAAGTGTGCAACTTAAAACAAAAATCATTAGGTAACAAACCTTTAGTTTTCATAGCATTGATTTTTAAAAGCGTCAAGTGGTAGACCATGCGATAAAATTGTAAGGATTTTGTCGGACAGTTGAATGATTTGCAGCTTTTTTTTTGTATGCATTACTTTTGTTGTTTTATTTACAGCGAAGGTTTTGTTTTAGTGCTTAAATTGCCACTACGGTTACCTTCAGGGTTGGGTTTTTGACGTCAAAAACCAGTTTTTGACATCACATGTCGAAAACCCGTCGAAAACCTGTCAAAAACCTGTCGAAAACTCAAATACAGTGGTTATTGAGATTTTTTATAAACATATAAGGTTTCTCATACTGAAAAATATTAAATAAAAATTTATACATCTTATCAATCAAGTTTAATTAACATTAAATTAATAAATTCAATGAAAATTATTTCTCATTCTTTTAAACTAACTTGTTTTGCCATGAAAAAAGTTAAATATTATAATTTAAATCCAGCTTTTACAGTAGTTTAGTTTAAATGTTTATGAAACTATCAATTAGTTATCTTGTCAATCAAGTTTAATAAAAATTAAATTAATAAATTTAATGAAAATTAATTCATTCTTTTAAATTAACTTGTTATGGAGTGAAAAAAAGTTACAAATATTAAAACTTAAATCCAAATTTTAGAGTAGTTTTGTTTAAATGTTATAATAACTATCAATTAGTTATCTTATCAATCAAGTTTAATAAAAATTAATAAATTTAATGAAAATTAATTCGCATTCTTTTAAATTAACTTGTTATGTCATGAAAAAAGTTGAAAGTATTAAAAGTTAAATCCAGTTTTTAAATTAGTTTTGTTTAAATGTTTGATTAACTATTAATTAGCTATTTTATCAATCTAAAAATCTTTACATCAGAATTTAAAGTGATTTTTTTTTTCTTTTGAGTAAAAACAAAACTAAATTAATTAGTACTCAGTGTACAAATCTGCTAAATATTTTTGATCAAACTATTTTATTTATTTATTTATTAGTTATAATTGTTACTTTTGCAATCAACTTTATCTGAAAATTGCTACAAATATTCTGTACTGGAAAATAAGCTTATTGTTTCAATAGTATTACTGTGGTTTCTTTGAAAAAACTCATAACAAAAAAACAATACAAACTTTACTCATTTTTCATTATTACAAAAAAACATCATTTCTCAATATTTTTAATTATTAATTCTGAGCACTTTATTTTAATAACCAAAAACTCCAAAAGTTTACTTCAGTGTCTGAAAGCAGAAATTGTAAATTTCATTTGGAAATGTATTTTGATTATCAATATTAAATTTAAACATGTTTTGGACAGAAATTTAGGTTTTTGACAATTATGTCAAAAACCATGTCAAAAAGGAGTTTTTGACATGACGGTAAAAACCACGGTTAAAACCGGATAAAACCTCCGACTGTCAAAAACTTGCCAACCCTGGTTACCTTATTAAAATGTGTGGAGGTCATTTATATAAATAGAGGATATAATTTTGAAAATCTAAAACAGACGGTCTTTTTCAATAAAAACCGGCAGATCGTTCTTTTTTTTTTTTTTGATAAAGCCAACTTTTTTCAGAACTGTCCCATAGTCATGTACTTAATTAATATTTAATTGTTGACAAAAGAGATTTATATCAAATAAGAAACTTTTCAGAACTAATGGGATATGATTTTTTAATTTGAACTAATTACTTCAATTTTTTACTATTCCATGATGCTTACTCGCCCATGAGAATCACTCGTCCGCAAGAGTGAGAATTCAAAAACTCAGTGATTTTTAACTGAATATTATTTAAAAAAATTTCTAAAAAATAGACAAAATGGGAATTTACATTAGTAAACCACAGATATCAAGCACAAATTTGCAAAACCTTATTTTATGAACTATTATTTATTTTTTGTATAATATTTAGTATGAGTAAAAAATTCGAAAAGACTGAAGTACATGCAGTCACCTGTCAGCAATACCTGATTGGACAAACATAAATTTATCGGGAAATATTTTTTTTCTCTCTGCACATCATTTAAAGGCTGTTTGGTAAAATTATGTATTGTGCTTTAACATTATTCAAAGCTTTAGAACTTATTTTAACTTGCAAACAACGGAATGCTTTAAAGGTCGAGACTAGAGGTCCCCACTCGCCAGTGGCGACTAAAAGTTATGTTGGTCGCCAAACTGGTGGCCCACTTTTTTCCGAACAAAAATACTAACTGCCAGTGCATCGTGCCAATTATGAAAAGAAAATGTCCAATAGCATCGTCACTGGCAACCAATGTTAACTTTGAAGAAAAATCAACCTATCCACCGTACAAAACATCTCAATACGTAATTTCAATCTAGAAAATGCAATGAAACTTTGTTAGGAAACTAGTCAAAGATGACGAAATTTTTTGATTAATCAGCATGTTTGAAACTTCGAGTATGCAGGTGCATTTATTTATTAAGTTTTCTTTTATAACATCTTATTATTTGGATTTTAAAATAAATAGTTTTCTTTTTCAGAAAATGTTTGTAAGTTTTTTTTTCCTTTTATACATAGTAGTGAGTTAACATACATGCAAGTACATAATTTAATATCACTATATGCAAAATGAATAGAATGCTCCTGATACATCAGGATAGTGCCAAGACCTGATGAAAAACAAATTGAAATTTTCTTTCGAAAGTGTCCCAGTTTATTGGAAAAACGTGACTCGCTTTCATTGGGAAGGTTTCTGAATTCTTCAATGAAATTCCAGGTTAATTTCAAGATGGTTACTGGCTTTTAGTGGGAAACTTTCTTGTTTTTGACAGATATGTTACTGGAAAATTTAGGCACATCATCTGCCAATTTTCTCCCCGGAACGTCTTTGATTTTTTTTTTTTTTTACAGTGAATGGGCTTGCAGGTAGTTTTATTACATTTTTACCGCAGGCAAACTTGTGACAATAAACGTTTGGATATATATCTAAAAATATGATTTCTGAGTTTTCTTCAACAGTTTGAGGCAGGTTCACGATGCAAATTTAAATACTTGATGGCATACATAAAATAATAACTTCCTTTCAAAGACTTTTTTTTTTTTTTGCGCAGTGCAAATACTATTCAATTCAACCTATCCAGGACCCTGCTGTGTTTTCGGGATATAATATATACATAAAAAGGGGTACATATCAGGGTTAGTGAGATAAAAGTCATATATTAGTAAGAATATTATTATAGTAAAATGCTTTAAATAAAGGTCCCTTTTCTTGCACACTTCTTTGCCAGCTTTAAAGCAACTTGGCTAGCCTGTTGAGGAAGCACATTTATTTTTTTATTTTTTTGCATGGCTTCAATATTTTTCTGTTGTTTTCAAAGTTTTTATGTTGTTTGTCTCTCCTTTTACCTCGCCCTCAATGTATCATTTTTTTTGTTGTTATTTCAGTTTTAGCCCGGACAACTATATCTGAGAGTTCAACGTGTATGATATCAATAACATTATAAGCCCATTTTACTCCAACATTGCAAAACTTCTACTTGTATCTAAACAAGTTCATCGAAGTAAAGGTTTCAAGAAATACAACTCGAATATGAAGACTTAGGACAAACTGTGTTACCTCATCTGAGCCAATCAAGGAACCATCCAGGTCACATGCGGAAACGGACGCATCTGTTATTTTGCAGGGATGTCAGTTTGGCTTTTTTGCATGTGTGTTAGCTTCTAAATTAGTTAGGCTCTCAATAAAACCACTGATAAAAGAGCTTTAAATTACCCCCCCCCCCCCCAGCACCTCCTTTTGACAGTCAAACTGACAGCAAGGACTTTTTTAAGTTTCATATTCTTCCGAAACCGATTTTGGGGCTCCTGCACGGACAAGCAATTGTTCTTCAAAACCTTGCTCGTGAAATGTGCCAAGTAGAATTGTCTCTTTCGCCAAATGTTTGAAATCATACTTGGGGGAAAAACGCTTGGCTCTTACGGATTCTTTCTAAAGGCATTTTCAAACACTTGATCATTAAGAGGAAATCCATTGAATTTCAGGCAGAAGTTGCACCGTTCGTCCATTTCAGATCAACCGAAGATCCGTGTCGGTGAGAAACGGCATTCGTGTGACTATTATTTAAAAGCGTTTTCTCGGCCGCCAACCCTAAAGAAACATCTAAGAACACACACTAGAGAAATGTCATATTCATGTGAACGGTGCTCTATGGCATTTCCTAGTTTGTCAAGTTTAAAAGTACATCAGAGATCCCACACTGGGGAGAAACTCTATCAGTGTGAACTCTGTTCAAAGTCTTTTTCTCGGTTTTCAACTTTAAAGGCACATTTAAGACTCTATACTGGGGAAAAACCTTTTAAGTGTGAACATTGTTCAAGTGCTTTTTCGAATCCTTTCAGTTTAAAGAGACATTTAAGAATTCACACTGGGGAGAAACCCTTTTTGTGTGAACATTGTTCATGTGCTTTTTCCTATTCTGCCGATTTAAAGAAACATTTAAGAGTTCACACTGGAGATAAACCCTTTTCGTGTGAACATTGTTCAAGTGCTTTTTCCAATCCTGCCGATTTAAAGAAACATTTAAGTGTTCATACTGGGGAGAAACCCTTTTTGTGTGAACTCTGTTCAAAGTCTTACTCTCAATCTTCACATTTAAAGAGACATTTAAGAGTTCACACTGGGGAGAAACCCTTTTCGTGTGAACTCTGTTCAAAGGCTTTTTCCAATTCTTCCGATTTAAAGAAACATTTAAGAGTCCATACTGGGGAAAAACCTTACAAGTGTGAACTCTGTTCAAAGGCTTTTTCACGTTCTGAACACTTAAGGAGACACTTCAGAATTCATAGTGGTAAAAAAACCCCATCCGTGTGAGCTCTGTTCAAAATCGTTTTCTGCGTGTTCAGCTTTAAAGACACATTTAAGAGTTCACACTGGGGAGAAACCCTTTTCGTGTGTGCTGTGTTCCAAGGCTTTTTCCCGTTCTTCCAGTTTAAGGGTACACTCAAGAACGCACACTGGTGAGAAACCCTTTTCGTGTGAGCACTGTCCCAAGGCATTTGCTCAATCTGGCCAGTTAAAAGCACATTTGCGAACACATGCTGGGTAAAGCCATAGTCACAACAACTATATCTAAGGGCAGTTTTTGACAGACGTGTCATTCGTGTGACATTTGTTTAAAGACATTTTCTCCCGTTTCAGATATTTAGAAACTTAAAAGGCGTCCGTACTCGTGAACAGCCATGTTTGTCTTCAAACATTCACTCTTTTTTCAAGCTTTGGCCTGCATTTGAGGGTCCACTCTTGTGTATTGTAAAAAATGAATGTTTTTACAGAATAATGCGGTTAATTTTAGAGTAATGAACTGTAAAAATGGCTAATTTTACAGCTTATTGCCGCTCATTTTAGTTTTAAACTGGAACCTCTGCTGCCAGTATTATACTGTTGTTTTTCCAGTATGATACAGCCTATTTTTACAGTAATAAACTAAAATTGCTAACTTAACAGTAAGAAACTAAAATTGCTAGTTTTACAGTTTTTACTGTAAAAAGAACAGTTAATTTTTGCAATGTGAAGATACCTCTGCGAGTGATTCTGGTGCTTTTCATTCACTCAACCTCCCAGTTTAGTTGTGCGTACGAGAGCCCATTGAACGAACATTATGGTTTTTCACCGGAATTTCACAGGTTGCGCCACAGTTCAATAATGTAGATCGTTTTAACTAACTATTTCGTTGCAAAGCTATAAATGATCTCCCCTGCCCTTAAAACACTATTTATAAAGAGGTACTCGTTTCGCAATTATAGCGTTGAGCGCCACCTGTTGGCATTTTTAGCACCTGTAGCTAATTTTTCAAAATTCTGCACATAATTTTTTCAGCTTTCACAATAAACGTACCGTTTGCTTCGTTCGTAAGTCATTTTTTTTCGAGTCGTTCAAAATTGAAATTAGGGACTGCTTTTTTAGGCACGCTGTATTTTTAATTAATTTATCGCATCGGCGAGAGGAAGCAAGTAATGGTGCGGGTCAACTCGTAAATGGAAGGGAAAATGTTGTAACTGATTGCTTATGCTGAAATTTTATTAGCTAACCAAGAAGCAGATTTTTTTTTTTTTTTTTTTTTTTTTTTTTTTGCGTACCAATGCAAATTAATTGGCAAAGGGAAGTTCCTAAATTTGAACTATTCAATTTATTCAATAAAATTGAAGGTGCTGTTGTATTGAAGGTGTTTTGTATATTAAATTTGCTTATTAATGGTCCATTTAATTTTGTTGTATTGTTTTGTAACTGATGTATTTAAAAGAGCATGTTTTGGTGCTTCCACTTTATCCCATTCTGTGAAAGTTGGGACACTTCTGAAATTAGTGTATATGTTAATTTCATAGTTAAATGTGGACAATGTATTTTAAATAAAAATAGATTGAAATGAATTTCTCTTGGTTATTTAAAAATAAAAATGCACAAAAAACAATTTGATTTTTTCAGAAAACTATATCTATTTATTTATAAATCCATTTTGGTTGAATTATGGATCAACAGAATGGGCAAAGTCTCTATCCCTAGCAGCATAATCTCATCGGCCGATGATCGGCCATTCATCGAAACCCGATGAAATTAGCAATTTACGAGCAGTGCAGTCCCGTGCCGATGAATTTAGGATCAATTTTGGATGAAAATACGATGTGATTTAGATCAATATACGAGCAGTGTAGCTAGTGGCGATGAATTAAAGATCAATTTTGGATAAAAATAAGATGAGAGTAGGATTAATATACGAGCAGTGTAGTTCCGTGGCGATAAATTTTGGATCAAAATACGATGAGAGTTGGATCAATATACGAGCAGTTTAGTTCCGCGGCGATGAATTTTGGATCATTTTCTTTTTATTTCTCCCAACCAAGTGTGCCTGGTCAACTCTAGGATCGAACCCGGGTTATCGGCGCGGAAAGCCAACGCTCTATCACCACGCCACCAAGTCTACGATTAATGAGCCAACACTGCATATTGAATAAAAATTTGGGATTGGGAAAATTTTTATCAGAAAATTTGTTCATTACGACCTTTTTTCAATGAAATCTGTAGCTTGGCATATTTTAAATCGGGAAATTTGATCGGAAGGATATCGTTTTTCGATGGAATATAGCTCGGCTAATTTTCATCGGGAAACTTGATCGGAAGGATATCGTTTTCCGATGAAATATAGCTCGGCTAAATTTCATCGGGAAACTTGATCGGAAGGATATCATTTTCCGATGGAATATAGCTCATCTTATTTTCATCGGGAAAATTGATCAGAAGGATATCGCTTTCCGATGAAAAGTAGCTCATCGAAAACCGTGCTCGGATACTGATCGGAACGATGTCGTCGTGCGTTACGGGATCAGTTTACGAGGAGTTAGTTGATCGGCCGAGCAAAATCCGATGAGTTGATGCTACTTGGGATGGCATCCACTTGCGTCAACACTTTTTTTTCACCCACCACACTGTAAAAAATGAACTGCTCTTTTTACAGTATAATACTGTCGGCGAAGGTTCCAATTTAAAACTTAAATGCACAGTAATAAACTAAAACTAGCAATTTTACAGCTTCTTACTGTGAAGTTTGCAATTTTACAGTTTATTGCCGTAAAATTAGCTGTATTATACTGTAAAACCAATTCATTTTTTACAGTGCATGGCCGCTTCAGCTTTTGTGAAACAGTAACAATTGGCTTGTTGCACATTTTTTTTAAATTAATATTTTAGCGTAGAGCTGAGTTTCAGCATGCCTGAGTACTTGTAGCCATACTTTGCTAATTCGATAGTAAAATTGTGACGAAAATCTTGTCATAAAATTGGCACTAACTTATTTTTTCAAGGAGACAGCTTCAAAGGTTATGTGTATAATTAGTTCTAAACTAATAGAATCGGAAACATTAACACTTATTACTACTTTTAAAGTTCTCTTTTCAGTTTTAAAAACAAAGATACCGGAATGATGTCAAGCATTTTCTTTTTCTATGCAAGAGAGTTTCTCAACTTTAATGTGAATGAATTCCTTTTTCAAATTTCAATAATGTTCACTTTGTGTATGTCAGCGCTCAGTAAATTTGACGCTTCACACAATTGAGCAAACAAAGTGGAATAAACACAGACTGCACAATTGTTCGAATCGCGGTAGGAATGATGACACAAAATATCGAACGAGAAGTCTCTCGTCAAGTAGCTGAGTTGCCTCCTCTTCATTTACAGATTTTTTTTTATGGTTCACAGTTTATTCATTAGCTAGGTTCAGGTAAACCATCTTTCGTTGGGAGGAGACTAAATCTTCACTTTTAAAGTTGAAAGAAGATTTTGGCCTCCTACTTTACTTTTTGGGGATTAGTGGAGTACGGATTGAAAGCCCTGTGCCAAAAAGTAAACTGAGCAACACTGTTTATGAAAAGACTTCTTGTTAATGGAAAAGCGTTACAATTTTCTTTCATAACTGACTTTTTCTGATAGTCTAATCAATAAAGGGTTTAAAAAAACAAAAAAACATGCAGTTTTAAAAATTGGCACACAGGTACAGGAAGGTCTCCTGATGAACATACTAAAAGTCCCCGGTGGTGAGGGGGGAGCTCGCAGCGCCACCTGGTGTTTTATGGGTGTTTTTTCAGTTTTCGTTTTATATCTCAAAAAATATTTACTTGAGAGAAAAAATGTCAATTAATGAATTAAAGAACATAAAATTATCTTTAAAACACTTTTTTTTTTAATTATAACTATAATAGTTGCCGAGATATTGAACTTCAAAGTTTGCCAATTTTCGAAAAACCGACCATTTTCCCCCTCTTTTCTATTTTTGGAGCCGTCTCAGTGATCAATTTGATATGATTCTTTTCTTTTTTCGACCTGAAGTGATACAGGTCATTAAGGCGATTTGATTTCTTAAAACGGGGAGGCATATTGGGGAGCAAGGAGGCGAAGAATGAAGGAAGACAAAAACATCTGCAAGTGCACTTTTCACTATTTTTCCCTCTACCATAGTTCGGCAAACGAAGGCCCAAAATAAGGATGAACAAATAATAATATAGTTTTAAATATTGGCACACACGTGCAAAAAGGACTCCTGGTGAACGTACTAAAAGTCCTCGGGGGTAGGGGGTGAGCTCGCAGCGCCACCAGGGATTTTGGGTGCGTTTTTTTCAGTTTTCGTCGTATATTCCAAAAACTATGCATTCGCCAGCAAAATCCTCAATTGGTAAATTAAAGAACATAAAAATACCTTTAAAAAGAATAGTTTAGTATTTTATAACTGGAATAGATGGAAGCGACTTGATATTTAATTTCTAAACTCATGAGATTTCGAAAATCTATCTTTTTCTTTTCTTCGTTCTTTATTTTTTGGGACTGCGAAAGGCATATTTTTCACTTTTTTTAAAAAATTTCGAATGCTATTTAAGTCAACTAAGGTCTAAGAAGACCTTAAATCATCTTAGAAATAAAACGTATACCCTTCTGCAAAAAGGATAAATAATAAAAATAATGATAAAAAAGTCCAAACATTAAAGAAAAAAATAATAATAATAATGCAAGTAAAATAATGAAAGTGAACAGATGTAGAGTAAATATAAACTAATATGAAAATGACATGGTATTGGCCTGCCTCCGCTACCTGCTCTGATGTAGAAAGGGGGTTTGAGAACACTTCCGAAACGTAGCTCAGCGATTGATTTTTTTGCAACAACTTTATGAATTTATTTTTGCCTTTGTTATATGTAGCTGATGTTGTGTCGCAGTCGGAAAAAGTATGGAGGAAGAGAATTTGATCTTTGAACTTGCAAGTGTTGTGTAATTCTGGTGAATAAAAAAATCTTGGTGTCCACTTTATCTTTGCCTGGTTTAAGGAAAAGAATATTATTATTACTTGGAGTTCAAGGCTATGAACAAAACAAGAAAATCAATGTCTGCACCTACGACAGCATTATTTTTTTCAGAGAGAGATTTTTTCCAAAGCTGTTTGAATTATCATGGTATCAGCATCATTATCACTAAAACGAAACTCAATGCCAGATTTTACAAATTTTTCTTCGTTCATCTTTATTAATCTAAATTTGTTGGTGGAATTGGAAAGAAAGTTTTAGCACGGTGATCGGCATGTTTTCTTCAAATTTTATCCTTTTCGCAGAAGGGTATAAGTTTTATTTCTAACATGATTTAAGGTCTTCTTGAACCTTAGTTGACTTAAATAGCACAGCACTATCGAAATTTGAAAAAAAATGCTTAATATGCCTTTCGCAGTCACAAGAAATAAAGAAAGAAGAAAAGAAAAAGATAGGTTTTCAAAATATCACCAGTTTAGAAATTAAATATCAAGTCGTTTCCATCTACTTAAGTAATAAAATACTAAACCATTCTTTTAAAAGGCATTTTTATGTTCTTTAATTTACCAATTGATGATTTTTCTGGCAAATGCATAGTTTTTGGGATATAAGACAAAAACTGAAAAAACGCACCCAAAATCCCTGGTGGCGCTGCGAGCTCACCCTCTCCACCGAGGACTTTTAGTACGTTCATCAGGAGCCCTTTTTGCACTTGCGTGCCAATTTTTAAAACTATATTATTATTTTTTCACCCTTATTTTGGGCCTTCGTTATGGTAGAGGGGAAAATAGCGAAAAAGTACACTTTCACATATTTTTGTCTTCCTTCATTCCTCGCCTCCTTCCTCCCCAACCTGCCTCCCCGTTTCAAGAAATCAAATCGCCTTAATGACCTGTACTACTTCAGGTCGAAAAAAGAAAATAATCATATCAAATTAATCACTGAGGCGGCGCCAAAAATAGAAAAGAGGGGGAAAATAGTCGGTTTTTCAAAAATTGACAAACTTTGAAGTTCAATATCTCGGCAACTATTATAGCTATAATAAAAACAAAAAAAGCGTTTTAAAGATAATTTTATGTTCTTTAATTCATTAACCGACATTTTTTCTCGCAAGTAAATAGTTTTTGAGATATAAGACGAAAACTGAAAAAACACCCATAAAACACCAGGTGGCGCTTCGAGCTCCCCCCTCCCCACCGGGGACTTTTAGTATGTTCATCAGGAGACCTTCCTGTACCTGTGTGCCAATTTTTAAAACTGCATGTTTTTTTGTTTTTTTTCACCCTAATTTTGACCTTCGTTTACTAGACTATTATTGTAGGTTACTAAGACTAATACTGAAGTTGAACCTCCCGAGTACGCCTTGTCTAATATGCTATGGTAAGTTAATTTCTTTTATATCTGCCTTTGCTATTTTAAAGAATTCCCTCTAATAAGGTTAATTAGCATCTTATGTTTAACATCTTATGTACACTCAGGCACATTGAAAATAGCGACCCAAGAAGAAAGCATCGGATTGAAATGAAATTTAATACACATAATGATACAGATGAGAGGTTCACTTGATCTCAAAATCAAGACAATTGAACGAATACAGGGTGTGCAAGGACACACATACAGAGCAACTTCAATAGCGCGTTGGACCACCTCTAGCTAAAATTCATGCCGCCATACGGCCCGGCATTGAGTTGATTAGACGCCTGATGTTGTCCTGAGGCAGATGGGCCCACAAATTTGTAACAGCCAACTCCAAATCACGCACAGAGTGACACGACGGCATCTGACGTTTTACCTGATCCCACACATGCTCTAAAGGGGATAAGTCGGGGGAGCGGGCCGGCCATGGAAGAGTCTGAAAATGACGTAGGAAGTCTTGAGCAACTCTTGCTGTATGCGGACGAGCATTATCTTGCTGGAAAATTGCCCCTGGGAGACCATTTAGGAAAGGTCCTACATGGGGTCGAAGAATATTATCAACGTACCGTTGGCCGGTTAAGTTTCCACGCATCACAATTAGATTGGACCGGCTATCATAGGATATGGCCCCCCAGACCATTACACCAGCTGTGCGGGCAATGTGACGTAGAACAGTGTGGGAGGAATTGTACCGCTCAGCTGGGCGCCTCCACACCGGTATACGGTTATCATCAGTCCCTAAAACAAACCTAGACTCATTACTAAACACAACTTTTTGCCAATCTGTGATATTCCTCAATTGATATAGCCTTATACCGGTGTGGAGGCGCCCAGCTGAGCGGTACAATTCCTCCCACGCTGTTCTACGTCACATTGCCCGCACAGCTGGTGTAATGGTCTGGGGGGCCATATCCTATGATAGCCGGTCCAATCTAATTGTGATGCGTGGAAACTTAACCGGCCAACGGTACGTTGATAACATTCTTCGACCCCATGTAGGACCTTTCCTAAATGGTCTCCCAGGGGCAATTTTCCAGCAAGATAATGCTCGTCCGCATACAGCAAGAGTTGCTCAAGACTTCCTACGTCATTTTCAGACTCTTCCATGGCCGGCCCGCTCCCCCGACTTATCCCCTATAGAGTATGTGTGGGATCAGCTAAAACGTCAGATGCCATCGTGTCACTCTGTGAGTGATTTGGAGTTGGCTGTTACAAATTTGTGGGCCCGTCTGCCTCAGGACAACATCAGGCGTCTAATCAACTCAATGCCGGGCCGTATGGCGGCATGAATTGCAGCTAGAGGTGGTCCAACGCGCTATTGAAGTTGCTCTGTATGTGTGTCCTTGCACACCCTGTATTCGTTCAATTGTCTTGATTTTGAGATCAAGTGAACCTCTCATCTGTATCATTATGTGTATTAAATTTCATTTCAATCCGATGCTTTCTTCTTGGGTCGCTATTTTCAATGTGCCTGAGTGTATAACATTTTCCCTAGAATGTGTTAATCCTGCTTGTGCATTATCTAATGAAATGTAATAGTAATGTACAATAGAACCTCAATATCTTGAAAACCGAAAGTGATTTGACCTGATTTTGTTTGATGGATCCCTTATTTAAGTTAAAGCTAGAAATGCCCTAAATCTTAGATAATTTTACGAAATTGTGGATATTTTGTTTTGAAAAGAAATTTGACGTATCAATGTTTTGAGTTAATGTTTTGAGTTGAAATGTGAATTGTCAAGTTAAAAAAAAATGTTCCTGATATCAAGGCACACAGCCATGGCTGCCACACTTCCTTTTGACGGACGGAATTCTGTATTCTGTAAAATGTCGTATCATTTGGAAATTTGTTTTGGGAAAAAATGAAATGAAGCTTTAAAAAATATCTCATTTAGATTTTTCAAAAAAAAAAAAAAAAAAAAAAAAACAAGCAACTGCTAAATAACTTTCTCTCTAGTTGCACCTTGAAAACTAGTAATTCAATTATTTCAATCATAGCTACATTAATCCAGAAAATTATTTTAAAGCTGTTTTTTCCAGTGTTATTTTTTAGCGAAGAATCTCTTACCAGAAACTTTTTATTGTCAAGAATCTTTTAGCGTGAATTCGAAGCTTTTTTTTCTTCAGTAACTAATACAGTAATTTTTTCGTTATCGCGTTTTCTTCCAAAAAATCTTTTCGAAGAAACTATTCTGAAAGTTCAGATTTTACTTAATTTTGCGATTTGTTTTCATTATATAGTTAATTACAACATACAAATGCAACATATTTGTGCATTAAACTACAGACATATTACGCGCTAACATGTTTGTGTAGCAAAATGATGCCAAGTACTTTTCAGTCTTTGTTAATTTTTAGAGTAGCACCCATGCACACAGCATTTTGTTATTATCCAGAGTTTATAAATTGTGTTGAAATTAAACGATTAAGATATCAAATGTTAATGAAGCTTTATTTTTTATCAATTGTTTTTTTTTTTTTTTACATTAAGGTTACATTTTAAAACATAATTAATCCATCTTTCTTAACTTTCAGGACAACATTAGGAAGCAGGAGAAGGGGACCAGCCTACGTCGCAGTTCCGAGAACTCGTTAAGTGGGAGTTAAGTGCCAGGAGTCTCTGACCTACCTCTCCTTCTATGTACCTTGTGTAAAACTTGCTTGAATTCAGAGCAGGGTTGGCAAAAACCCGGGTTTTTGCGGGTTTATCTGGGTTTTTGTATTAAAATTTTATTTCTTATGCGGGTATTGATATATAATGTATGCATTCCTTCAAATAAAAATATATTTATTAAGTTAAAGTTCTGAATTGCATTTAATCAATGTCAATCAATTAATAATTAATATTATTAACAATATCAATTAATAATATCATCAACCAAATTGTAATATTTAATGTGTATATTTCAGAAGCTTTGGACAATGGTTTCAGCTACAAACTTTTATCATTTGTCTTTTACGAAATAGAAGAACTGTTGCAAATGGGCTTTCCTACAAATTCAGGAATATTTAGGGGGTGAAAGTTTCAAAAACTTAAATTTATACCATTAAAAAATTCAAACCATTTGCACTTGTTTATTAATAGAAATAATCATCTTTTCTCATTAAGTAGCCTGCTTCAATATCTAGTCATGTCATTTGCATGTTTTTTATAAGGCATATCTCAATGATAGGTGTGTTTCTGAGATAAGGGAAGTGTCTCCCCCCCCCCCTTCTTATTTTCAAAACCAAAACTGATTAATGTCAGATGGGGAGTGGGGACGCTTAATTGATTTTTTTTTTGAAATAATCTTAAGAAAAAACTAGGTTAACGTTAGAACTTTGCAAGAATTATAAATTTATTAATAAATGCTTGTCATTATATTTTAGTAGTAATAAACTGCATGGGGACGCATTTTCTTTGTTTTTTTTAAATCAAAGAAAAAGTTTAGTGCTTAAAGTCAGTGGTATGGTACCTCTATAATATAGCACTTGAAAATCATCATATACTAAATGCAGTAGGGTTAGAAGAAATGAAGAGCAAAACTTCATTTTTCTTGCTCCAGAATAAAAGAAAAAATTGCAGTATTTTATCATTATTTGACTTCTGTGTTGAATCAAAATTATCATAAAACATTAATTAAGCAATTTTTTCCATCTACAAGAAGTTAATCAATGGTGCATTTTTAATTTATTTTAAAATTTGAAATTTGCTATCAAAAAATAAATAAATAATAATAATAATAAGTATTTTGCAACAAAAAGTAGTATCATAGCTAGGAAAATTTTCTGGACGATGACTTGAACATTGAAGAAATAATAATTATTTTATAAAATAAATAATTACTCTAAGAAAAGTTATCTCAAATAAACCTGATTTCTTACTTATTTTTTATGTATAATTTAGATGAGATATTATTATTGACTATATTTGTTGATAACTTAGAAATTAACAAAAACCCACTTTTGACAAAAACCCGGGTGGGTTTTTGTTGGTGGACCCGCCCAGAAAAACCCGGGCGGGTTTTTCTGGGCTGGGCCCACCTTTGCCAACCCTGATTCAGAGCCACATTTTACACCTAGATCGGGTATTCTCCTTCTTGGGACAAAAAAAAATAATAATAAATTGTAGACCAGTGTATTTAATCAAGGTATTTTCATTTGATTGTTTTGATTGTTACGTTTTAAAAGTATTAGAAAAAAATTGCTTCACGCAATTCAATTGATTATGACCTCCCATATTCATATGTAATAGATTTTTTCCATTTCTGTATTTGCACTACTCTTTGTAATTATTCTTGTGTACTTATGGCAATAAAATATTTTTTTGTTTAATTATAGTATTTTTTGTAACATTCATAGATCCAAGAGATACATATTTTCAACTTTTGCCTAAGCGTGTTTCAATTAACGTGAAAGTTCAACCATATACTGCCTAGGCATATTTTCTCACTTAAATTTTTGATTTTATTAATCTAAAAGACAGTTTAAAAATAGTTATATTTTAGCAAGTTTCTTCTGTACAATTAGTGTTTCAGACGTAAAAATTAAATTGTACAAACTTTTAGGGGTGTTAGAGGGGCCATAAGAAGCAAGAATCGCACAGGAACATAAGGTAGCAGACGCAACGCCAACGCGCTACGTACACCCAAACTATAAAAGTTTGTGAGAATGGCTTGTTTTGCGTCACTCGGTTATTGTGTAATTTCGGGGGCATGTAAGACTGGCAGGCAGCATAATGTCAACAACCCCTTTAAACCTATCTTAAAAACTGAGATATTGGGATCGTTGTGTATTAAATTTGTGATTTTTTTTCGCATCCACCTGTTTCTGGTTTGTACACTGCAAAAAAAAAAAAAAAAAATAATAATAATAATAAAATAAAATAAAATAAAATCCGTCAAATTTACGGAAAAAAACTGGCAGCCAGGATGCCAGTTTTCTTCCGTTCATTTAACAGAAATCTTTCGTAATTTTTTAACAGACTCTCCGTTTTTTAACGGAATATCTCTGTAATTGCAACAGTTTTTAACCGTTTTTTTAACAGATTTTCCCCGTAAAGTGATGAAATCAACCTGTTATAAAAACGGTTAAAAACTGTTGCAATTACAGAGATATTCCGTTAAAAAAACGGAGAGTCTGTTAAAAAATTACGGAAGATTTCTGTTAAATGAACGGAAGAAAACTGGCATCCCGGCTGCCAGTTTTTTTCCGCAAATTTGACGGATTTTTTTTTACAGTGTGATGCTCATTCTTCCTTCTTACTCAAGTATAATCCTATTGCAAGTGCTATTAGTCATTTAGCAGAACTTGCAAAAAGAAAAGTTAGTTGGCTTTCTTTCATTTTTTAAAGTAACTTATAAAGCATCGCATTTTTCATGAACAACTCCAAGGGGGGGGGGCATATTTAGTGCTACCTTTTAAATTATTTCCACTGTGAAGGCTAATCATTCAGATAATTTTCAAGAATGTATTTTGTTTTCGATAAGTTTTCCTAAAACACATTTCAAGAATAGTTTTAAAAGGTGACTAAAAGTAACCAAAATTTGAGAAGGTGACTAGAGGTGAGAACGGCGACTCCTGTGCCTGTGCATGTTTAATTATTTTTTTGTTAAATAATGCGTTGACGTCCACGGAAATTGTTTCCAGAGTGTTTTTTTTTCTAAATATGCTCAACGCATTCGAAGGAAAAAAAGTACGACAATCTAATTGTTTAAAGCAGAGAATTCTTGTCTAATTGTTGTTGCTTCACAAAGGCTGAAGTGGGCGTGGCGTGTGAGGAACGAGGAACAGCGCTGGGTGATGGCATTTACATAAAACTAGACATTTTGCCCAGTCTGTGGATCCATAACCTCAACAAAAAAGATTAAAATCCGAGTAGGGTAAGTGCTCCAGTAGTCGGCCACAATGAAACTAAAACTCCTCTTAAATAGTACATTTTTAACTCAAAATCAGATATGACGCATTCACACATTCATGTACCTATCCTCAATCATCAACCAGTGGCAGTTAAGTTTTGGGTTCTTTTTTTGAATTAGTAATGAGTCATTTCATTTTGAATGATGTGCCCGTCATCAGGGCCGATCCTAGCAGGTGTGCAGCTCGTGCACCGCACGAGGGCGGCCAATGCAAGGGGCGGCCGCAGGCCGCATGTAGTATTTTTTCTAAAGAAAGTTTTTTCGAAAAAAAAAAAAAATTCAAGCATTCCCGAATTAAAAAAAAAATAAATAAATAAAAATTGCCAGAAGAAAAAAAAAATGATGAGGGGCCTATCGTCGAACTTTTCTCACATCAAGTTTTTTTCCTGCACTATCCTATGCGCTGATCTTTGAGTCAGACTATGCACTTGCACGTGTGGAAAAGCGGAGAAGCAGCCTCTTTTCCCCAAGACAGTGCAGCAAACCCCGGAAACTGAAGCTAATTCTGCAAAATAAGAGCTAAAACGGTGGGTCAAGTTAACACCACGACTCAGCTCCCAGGGGCGGCCGATCAGCCAGCCACATAGAAAGGAAGAATCTGGGAGCGGAGGAGGAGGTGAGAAAATAAAAACACAACTGCATTCAAAAATGTGCAGCCAAGTTTTAAAAAAAAAGGAGATGACATGATTCATCACAAAGTTTCAATAAATTAATGATTATAAAAAATTACTTAATAAATAGTATGACACTAGAAAGGCTCTCAGATTTGGCCATTATATCCATTGAATCTGAAATAGCAGAAAAATTTGATTTTACTGAAATAATAGACAAATTTGCATCTCAGAAAGCCAGAAAAGTAATTTATAGATCATTTTTCTAATAGTAAAATATCTATTTTTATATCAATTGTAATTATACTGTTTCTTTATTATTTTGCTTGCGTATTTTGTCGCTATAATAACCTATCAAGTGACCAACGAATAAAGTTTTGCACTTCAAATTTTATTTGAATGTTTTACTTTTTACTCTCATACAAGTAAGGCTCGACCGATGCATCGGCGCCGATGGTTGAAATTTTTTGCATCGGATATCGGCATCGGCCGCCGATGCTAAGATGGAAAAAACATCGGCCCATCGGCCTCAAAAATATCTGAATGCCGATTTTTTTTTTTTAGTTTTCGCAAGAGATAATTCTATTTTCTCTATTTTTTACTTCACAATTAAAAGTATGTTCAGCATGTGGCTTGAAATCGGGCAGCAAACGGGACTAACGCAGTTCTGGGTTTTCGAATTTTCCGAATCGGGCAGATACCGAAAATTTCACAACACAGCAGACACTTTCCGAGTGATCGCTTTGATGCGAATTTTAAGAATTAGAGCAAAACCTCCGAATAACGGAACCGGAAGTTTTGTCCGTTATTGGGAAGTATTCGCTATTAGAGAGGATTATGCTATTTCAGATTTCACCTATTCGTTTAATGCAGATATATAATATTAAATATGTACCATTGCCATCGTGCACTACAATACTGATAATTTGTGTATTATTTACTATATCTCGCTTGAACTCATATCATTTTAACTTTTGCACTTTTGAATGCTAGCGTGCCTTTTCATTGCAATTAGTTAACCCCCCCCCCCCTCTAATATCTTTTGCCGTATCTTTCTGTTAGAAGAGAAGCATAGTTCGCCTGCCTACGCATTTTTCTCCACTGTTCTATGATAATCTATAAGATATTTTCATTGAAAAATTACAATTGTAAATATGTCGACGGCCTCTATAACTTGCTATCATATATTCAGTACTCAAGTTCTATTTTATTTAAACTATATCAGGGGTGGGATACGATGGATACAATTTCGGAGCAGCTAAAATTCTGTTTTGAAGAGGAAAAATAATTATTTTGGAGCATAGTGGAGGGGAAAAAAACACCGTCTTGGAGCAGGCTGAAGTTGGAAAATTATAAAATTTTAGCGCGACTGAAGCAAAAAAAAAAAAAAAAAAAAAAAAAAACAAGAATGTCATTTTGATGCAAGATTCAGCAAAATAGAAAATCAAACTACGAGCAAAAGTAGCAAAAAAAAAAAAAAAAAAAAGGTGAAAGCTGATTTTTTTTTTTTCATGGTTATTTATTTTTCAACAAAATAAGTTATGTAACTGTCGCAGCTTTTAACGAACATGCAAACATTTCTGTTCGTAAATTTTAAGCATAGCGACATTCCCGTTAAAAAGAAAAAAAAAAAAACGAAAAAAGCATTAAAAGCGGTTTAATGCATCATAAAATTATCACCACGTCCAAAAAAAAGTCAAACGGAAATAAAAACATTTGAAAAAACTCGAAAAATTAAATTTTGGCGAGTTGGGTTTTGAGATAGGGAATTTGTGTGTCGGTTTATCTGTCTCTCTCCCCCCCCCCCGGGGCTTAATGCATGTAAAAAATATCGCCAAGTTAAAAAAGTCTGCCCCCCCCCCCTAATAACTTTTGAATGAACATTTCGATTTGGACAAACTTTTTTCTGTTGGAAAGATCTCGGGCGAGTAAAGCTCATTCCCACATTTGATTTTTCGATTTGAACAATTTTTGGTGCAACTTTGAACTGTTGAAACAATCTGTCCCGCGACACTAATTTTTTAGTGAATAATCCGATTTGAACAAACTTTTTTTTGTAGAGAAAATTACAACATTAAGGAGGAACAAATAAACAGGGGTAAGCACAAAGGTATTTGTAAACTTCAACCTTTTTTTTTTATTCGAAAGATCCTATCAAGGATATATCATTCCCGTATTTATATTTCCGATTTAAGCAATTTTTCGTTTACATTGAACCGTTCAAACAAGCTGTCACCCCTAATAACTTTTGAGTGAACGATTTAACAAACGATTTAAACAAACTTTTTTTTGTCGAAAGATCTCGGCAAGGATACTTCATTACCGTATTTATATTTCTGATTTACACAATTTTTTGTTCAACATTGAACCGTTTTGAATAAACTTTTTTTTGTTCGAAAAATCTCGGCGAGGAAAACCCATTCCCATATTTCGCTTTTTGATTTGAACCATTTTTCGTTCAATATTGAAGGTTCGTTCAGAAAAAGACTTAACATTGCACCTACGGGAAAATTTAAGTTTTATGTAGATCCTGAACTTAAAGGCGGATTTCCTTCAAACTAACTTTGTTAGAAAATGATTTTGATAAATAATGTATGACAAGTACTTTTCTGAATAAGCTGCAGGGAGAACTCTGCTTCCAACTCCTTGACTCTGACTCCGCAAACATGGCAGAAATGCAGGCTCAGAAAAAAATGACGCACTCCTACCATTATAATTTTAGAGCTTTCGAATTCGACTGACGAATCGAATTTTTTAAAACCGACTCCGACACCGAATCTTCGACCCCAACTCCGCCAATATGGTATAAATACAGGCTCGGAAAATCCGCCTTTAAGTTCAGGATCTACATTGAGCTTAAAATTCCCCGTAGACGCTAATGTCAAATTCTTTTAAACAGTTCAAAACTGAACGAAAAATTGTTCAAATTACAAAGTTAAATATGGGAATGAGCTTCTCAGAGATCTTTCAAACAAAAAAAAGTTTATCCAATTCAGACGGTTCACTTAAAAGTTATTAGGTGGGGAAAAGTTGCTTGAACGGTTCAATGTTGAACGAAAAAATGTTCAAATCGAAAATTTAAATTCGGTAATGAAGTATCCTCGCTGAGATCCCTCGAATAAAAAAAAGTTTGTTTAAATCGGACTGATCACTCAAAAGTTATTAGGGGTGACAGCTTGTTTGAATGGTTCAATGTTGAACGAAAAATTGTTCAAATCGGAAATATAAATACCGGAACAAAGTATCCTTCATAAGATCTTTCGAACAAAAAAAAAATTGTTCAAATCGGACTATTCACTAAAAAGTTAGTATCGCGGGACAGGTTGTTTAAGCGGTTCAAAGTTGAACCAAAAATTGTTCAAATCGAAAAATTAAATATGGGAACAAGCTGTACTCGTCGATATCTTTCTAATAAAAAAAAGTTTGTTCAAATCGGAATTTTCATTCAAAAGTTATTAGGGGGGGGGGACAGACAGACCGACACACTTTTTTCCCCATCTCAAAACCCTATTTTTCAATTTTTAATTTTTCGATATTTATTTTATTTTTTTAATCCTTTTTAACTTTTTTTTTGGATTTCGGGATACTTTTAAAATACATTAGCAACTTAGAATGCTTTTTTTTTTGTTTTTCTTTTACTTCAATGGAAAAGTAGGCTAAAAAGCACATTTGAAACATCGGATTGCAGCTAAGAAAGTATCTTCATGACTACACCTAGTACAAATGGTACAAATGAATTCTCAACTTACTGCTTCTCTCTCTCTCATATGTTTGTCGAGTGGAAGTAAAATAGAAATTTAAGCCCAAAATCTGAATGACTGAAAAAGAAGTAGAATGAAATGAATATATGACCCATCATATCTCTTACAAACATTTATTTTTGTAATCATTTGGTTTTTTTAAGGCCATCGGCCAACTTTGAACAATCGGCCAACAATCGGCATCGGCCCATCGGCCAAAAAATGATATCGGTCGAGCCTTACATACAAGCAAATGAATAATAATGTTCAAGTTTTCGTCATAAAATGAAAAAATGTCTTGAGAGGCAGCAAGCCTGTCATTGAAAATTTTTCTGCGATGGGGGCGGGAGGGTGGGGGGCAATAGCGCAAAATACTCAATGCAAATTTTACAGCAAAATCCCCCCCCCCCCCCATTGACGAGCCTCAGGGGCGGCACATTGGATCTTTGCACACGGGCGGCCGACACCCTAGGATCGGCCCTGCCCGTCATCCAAGATTGCGATTCTGCTTATTTTTCAGCTCAGATGATTCTGTGGCCGACTACTAGAGCATTTACTAGTATTGACAACAGCTTGGATTTTAACTTTTTTTTTTTTTTTTAAATTTCTGAAGCAAGTAGGTGATCCACTATCAGAAAGGTTCATTCTAAAGTTTTACCTTGTTTTTGTTGCGGCATTGGTAGCTGAAAGTTCTAGGTTAGCCAAGATCAACAAAAGATCTCTTAAATGGCCGACTACTGGAGCACTTACCCTTGTTATTTATTTATTCATTATTATTATTCTGCTCATTTATTTTTTAAAACAACCAAATTATTTTGTGTGCGTTTGTACTTTCAAATAGCCAAGAGACATTTATTTCAATATATTTTTATTTCAAACACATTATTGACACCTGTTTCCTGTTACATGTGCACTAGTTTAAGAATCATCTCAACTTTCACACATCGTGGAGTAAAATGGAAGTATCAAAACTCGCTCACAAAAGGTTAAAAAGACAAAATAGACATTTAATTTATACATATGAATGCGTACATAAAATGCGTCAAAAATTTTATCAAAGAAATTGAATAGCTCAGTTTTGGGATCTTCTCTTTTCTAATTAATCCCCATGGTACAAAATAAATTACAATGGCAAAAATGCTGCAGTTTGGTTATTTAAGTTTCTTACGATCATCTGAAGCGGCAGAAAATGTCTTTGAAAAATGTCACTCGAATCATTTGTCAAAAAACAGCATTTAAACACTTTGTCCTTGAGTCTGGCTTTCCCCGCACTGCAGAAAATGAGCTGTTGTTTTTACAGTCTACTACTGGCAGCAGAGGCTCCTGTTCAAAGCCATAAAAGCACAGCAATAAACTGTAAAACTAGCAATTTTGCAGTTTATTACTGTAAAGTTAGCTGTATTATATTGTAAAAACAATAGTATAATACTGGCAGCAGAGGTTCCACTTTAAAACTGTGAAATGCACAGTAATGAACTGTGAAATTAGAAATTTTAGTTTATTACTGTAAACTAGCAATTTTACAGTTTATTACTATTAAATTAGCTGTATTATGATACAAGAACATTATTTTTAGTGCAGCGTGAACTCTTAAATGTGACTTTAAATGCGAAGCGATAGAAAAAAACCTTTGAACAGAGCTCAATCGAATGGCGCTCCTCCCCAGTGCGGACCCTCGAATGTACCTTTAAATCGTAAGAGCGGGCAAAAGCATTTAAACAGAGTTCACACGGAGTTTCTCGCCAGTGTGAAGTCTGGAATGTTTCTTCAAATAGGAAGAACGAGAAAATGCCTTTGAACAGAATTCACACGAATGGGGTTTTCCACCAGTATGGATCCTACTATGTTCTTTCATAACTGACAAACGAGAAAAAGACTTTGAACAGAACTCACACGAGTAGGGTTTCTCGCCAGTGTGGAGTCTCAAATGTCTCTTCAAATCGGAAGCGGCGGAAAATGCCTTAGAGCAGAGCTCACACGTAAAGGGTTTCGCTCCAGTATGGGCTCTCAAATGTTTCCTCAAATGGGAAGCGGTAGAAAATGCCTTTGAGCAGAGCTCACACGAGTAGGGTTTCTCTCCAGTATGGGCTCTCGAATGTATCCTCAAATCGGAAGCGGTGGAAAATGTCTTTGAGCAGAGCTCACACAAGTAGGGTTTCTCGCCAGTGTGGAGTCTCAAATGTCTCTTCAAATCGGAAGCGGTGGAAAATGCCTTTGAGCAGAGCTCACACGAGTAGGGTTTTTCTCCAGTATGGACTCTCGAATGTATCCTCAAATTGGAAGCGGTGGAAAATGCCTTTGAACAAACTTCACAAGTGTACGGTCTTTCGCCAGTATGGACTATTAAATGCCTCATTAAGCTTGAAACCTGAGAAAATGTCCTCGAGCAATGTTCACAGGAATACGATTTCTCTCCAGTGTGGCTCCTCAGATGTTCCTTCAAATTCGAAGAGGAGAGAAATGCCTTCGAGCAATGGTCACACGAATAGGGTTTCTCTCCAGTATGGGTCCTCACATGTTTCTTTAAAGAAGAAGAAACAGAAAATGACTTTGAGCAATGGTCACAGGAATGCGATTTCTCTCCGGTATGGGTCCTCAGATGTTCCTTTAACTCTGCAGATTGAGTGAACGTCTGCGGACAATGTCGACACGTATGGGGCTCTTCCCCGGGATGGACTCGCAAGGGACTCTTTTCGGTCATCTCGAATTATGTCAAAACGCCTTTAATCAGAAACTATAAAAGTGTTTCGATTTTCAAATAGAACTGCGTCGATTACAGGTACTGAATTCAATACTCAAAGCATTTGACTATGCTTCAAAAGAACTTTAGAAGAATATATCGCAGAGCTCATTTTTCACGGTAATACTCTAATCAATTATGCCAAAAACCAACGAAACTCTCATTGAATCTATTTCGTTAATATATGCATGTCATTAGAACACCGAAGAAAAAAATGCTGGACTACAAATAGATTTCAATACAAGTCTGACTTTTTATATTCCAAGCTGTGACTGCTTACTTTTCAAGGTTCTTTGGAACTATCGAAATGTGAAAAGACTTGAATGTTGACAAGCAATTATTCTAATTCTTAAATAAGTGGAGTGCGCTGAGGGAAATCTTCGGAAATGATTTAGGGCATCTCTTAAATTACATTTAATTTATTCAATGCAACTCAGTATGAGACAATGTTCTATGAAATTAACTTGCACAGGATAGACTGAAGAACGTGAAAAGAAATAAAGACGATTTAATCTCAGGGTTTTGATGATATATTTAAACACGAAGATAAAGTTTGGAAAGGTCCTTTAGATGAGGGGCATTAAGTGACGAAACGTTAGCCTCTGCCTACCGGTAATGCTATGCTGGTATCACCGTTTGCTAAAAAATAAGTACAAAACTGTAGTCTCACTATCAAATGCAAGTACTATGATTTCTTGCTTTCTTCACTTAAATTTTCTTGCAACACTTTTACAGGTATAGGAAAAACAGCTAATGCGCTTTACTGATATTTAGATGAGTATAGGCAAAAATGATCACTGTTTCAGATTTGAATGTGAGTAGTAGTAGACACAATTCATGGAAGAGACTTTGAGCTTTAGCAGCACACACTTCTGTACATCGGTCAGAGCACTCTCTGTTGCTTTACTCGCTCACCTAAGGAATCTTCTTCTTCAGCCATAAAATTCAGGATAACTGCACTGGAGTCCAATTTCTTGACAGTTTTCACTTCAATAAATCATCAGAGGTATTGAAGACGCAGGTTTGTATTATTAGAGTTGAAATTTGATATGAAATTTGATTGATGTTCAAGTCTGACGTCACGCAGTCTGGATTAGTGCTGAAAATAATAAGTTATTTTTTAAAATGGGAAGTAAAATAATAAAAAGAATTGCAATATGTATTTATCAAAAAAAAAAAAAAAACTAGCGGTAAAGATATAAACAAAGTACGGAACTCTGAAGAGGAAAGAAAATTGATAGAGCCAAATGCAGGGACCTGATAAAAGTTAACTGGGGACGGAAAAAAAAAAAAACAGCGATTCATAAGAAGTTTAAACAATTTCAACAAATTTGAAATTTGAAACACTTCCCCGAAATACGAAGCTATCCCAGTACGCCGCCAAATACCGTCAGCTTCTTGACACGCGTCTCTTGCTCTGTTGTAAATTCACAATAAAGACGGAACCTTTAATATCAGTCATCCTTCGATGAATTGAAAAATTCTTTCTTTCAAATTATTTCTTGTTGTGGGGGAGGGGGTGTGGGTCCACAAAGTAATAAAGGAGGGGGTTCGTGGGGGTCTGGACTCTGGGAGCCTCTGCTTTGATGAATTTAAAAACAAAAGCTTTGATCAACTTCAAGCCATCCAGAAGTTCAAACATAGCGAATCAGCGAACAGAATGCCACACAAATCTGCATCCCCTATTGACAACTCAGGCAGTCATGCTATCGCAAAACTTCGTAAACAACACGAATACGATAAGCATTTAAAGGCGCCATATCGTCGGGCATATGCTATAATTACGAATGTGAAAATTGGCACTTTTCAGGAGAGAAAAAAAAACACAGAATATAATTTTTTCCCACCTGACGCGTTAGGGTATTTTTAATTTTAAAATTTTTATAGCTATCTTTAAGTGTAAAATTATCGTTCGAAGGTATCATTTTAATTTTAATTATTTGTAAAATTATCAATAATAATTGTTTAAAAATATTCGCTACTTTACCAAAATGAACACTTTTGGTCGAAAGTCACTGAATTGAAGGTAAAATATTGAATATGAAATTTTAGACAATATTCGATAGTTTGCAATGAAATTTCATGGCATTCATTTTTGATACTTTACATCTAGGATACAAAATTGCTATAAAAAATAATAATAATGGATGAAAAGATTGTGAAAAATTGTTTTGTTTTACTAAGAAAAACTTTTATTGAACACAAGATGAGGCAATAAATCCTTAAAAATATAATTTTTTTATTTGTTTAACTGTGTAAACGGTTGAATATCATATTCGTAAGTATAGCATAACTTAATCAGGCAAAGCTGTGAATTCGTAAAAATGACACTGTATTACGACCATGTAACAGATTCATCATTTTACCTGAGGCAGCCCTTTTTTTAGTATTACGGGAAACCATCGAACATGAAAAACGAGATTTTTCACATTTGTTATTTTAGCATGGTGCCGACGATATATTCCGGAGCTCACTGATGACCAGTAGCGGATAACCCAATAGGCGCATGAGGCGTGAGCCTGGGGCTTCAGAAAGGCAGGGGGCCTCGAAAAAATGAATTGTCACATTCTCAAAAGTAAAAATTATTAATTTGAGGAATTGCTAACGAAAGTCACGAACTTGAGTGTAAAATGCTCAAAACCCACGGAAATTGACAGTTAGCCAAAGACAATAGGACTGATTGGTGATTGCTCCCAATAAGGCTCTGCATTTAAGCTGGGCCCAACTAATTAATAATGAGGCCCAAAGCCCACAATAATTTGAAGCCCGTCTGAAAATTCAGTGGCAGAATGCAGCGTGACTAGGGGCCCCGTTAAATCACTTTTTTGAGGGCCCCCTTTGTCCATCTCAGTGCTATGTAAATCATTTATCATGCGCATCTTTGAACCCTCTTAGGGGCCCCTATGATCATGGAGGCTCTCACAGTTGCAACATGGTAAATCCGTTACCGGTAGAATGAATAAAGATTCTCGTTCAAGGAAGTTTTTATTTTTCCAATTAATAAATAGTTCATTTTTTATTATTTTCTTAAAAATACTCATATTGTTTGCATAACTTGAATGCTGTGCATAATCCTTTAAAAAATGAGACCTCTTAGAAATATAGGACCCCAGGCCCAAGCCTATTTGGCAGCGTCACATCTTCAAAACCAAAAATTTTTGGATTTGAGGAGTTGCCATGGAAAGTCATGAGTTTGAGTGGGAAATGCTCAAAATCCATGGAAAGTGACAGTCAGATGAGGATTATAGGCTCGGGCTGAAGCCAATAGGACGACTGCTCAAAATAGGGCCCTGCATCCAAGCAGGGCTTGAATTACTAATACTAGGGACCACAGTAATTTGGATACCCCTAAAGATTCAATGGCAGAATGCGGTGATTGATTTACAGGTTTGGGGGACTGTCAAAATACATTTTTGAAAGTCCCTTTGTACATCTTAGCAATATCAAATCATTTATCATGTACATTTCTGAATCCCCTTCGGGGCTTCTATGGTCATGGGGCCCCTACGGTTGCAAGAATCAATAAAAATTCTCGTTTAAGGAATTTTTTTTTCCAATTAATATATCGTTATTTTTTTAAATAATTTTACCTTAAAATATACACGTAATAGCTTTTATGATGTGCTATGCCTTTAAAAAAATTAAGGCCCCTTAGAAAGATGGGACCCCAGGAATAGGTCTAGGGCCCAACTTTCTAAGGGGGAGGAATTTTTCTTTGGGTGGTCCCATCTTTAGTTCTTTTAAAGGAAAGATAATTCCGGGAGTAAAAAGACATATTCAGTATATTTTAAATTAACATACGTACGATTATTGGTTTGTACAAAAAAAAAAAAAAAAAAAAAACAGAATTTTCAACATAAGTTTTTAATATAATCTAATTGCATAGAATTTTGCTTAAAATTTGTTGCGTTGTGAATGAGTGCCTGCAAGAGATTATTCGGGCCCAGCCGGAGTCCTGTAACTTCAAACAGCTTTCGCTCTCGGGCTTATAGTAAGATATTCGTTCTTCAATCTTTTCCAAATAAAACGTTAACGAACAAAAGTATTTGGGAAGAAGAGCATGAGAGCAGTTTTTTTTTAAATGACCGGATTGCTTTGTTGGGGAAGAGTGTTAGAAATGACATATATCACTTTATCGCCCACAAATCCTTTCTTGGGTCCCTCACGAGCTTGAGGCCCTGCGAGCTATATCTGTTCGGCTGGGGGGCAATTGAATGGTCAGTAGAAAATGGAGGCAAATCCCCGTGGTGCTTGAAAGGCCATTAAGAGGCAAAAGTCATAAAACGTCTATCTTCTGATGAGTGGTTGAAAGATTGGCGGTTGACAAATTGCTACAATTCTGGAAGGAGTATTGTAAATAGTCATGGGAATTATCCTACGTTACAAAAAAGATATTACTGGTAAAAGTTAAGATTAGCTGCATTTTATTCTGTTCCCACAACACAGGGTGGTCCGAACTTTTAAGGGGATGCGCCGTAGGGTGACCGAAACTTGCGTTATCTTACGTGTTAATCTCAAGCCCAGTGGGGAATCTTGTAAAACCGTGTGACAATTAACAGTTCAAACTTGCGGGTGATCGCCAGGAATAAGAGATCAGTATTGGATGGCACTGTTTTTTTTTTCCTTTTCTTTTTAGTCCTTTTTCAATTGGCGTCAAGAGAGTGTCTTCAACACCTTTTGCCTTCAGTTAAAGAGCCTTCTTTACGTGTGAATATTTTCGTGATGATTGCAGCGCAGCTACCGACGTGCGTTTTGCGTAAAAACTTTAAACGGAAATTAGTATTAATATAATATAAAAATACCGAAAGCCATAAAAAATCTGGTACGTTTTGCAGCAAACGAAATCAAAGAATGAAAAACGAATGAAGTAAAAAATTTATGTCCATCCTGCTGAGAAAACTGGACCTTATGTCTTAGTTGTCCAAAATTGTGGACTTTGTGTCTGTCGGACCTTATGACCCTTGGATTTTATGCCTGTTGGAGCTTCTTAAGTCTGCCGGACCTTCTGTCTATTGGACCTTTTGAACGTGGATCTTTAGTCCGTGGACCTTGGACTTGACCCTTCGTTTCGGACGTTTTATCCGAGTAACGTGAAAAACAAAAAAAGGTTATAAAAAGTTTTTTTTTGTATCAACTACTCCTGCTCTATCAAGCTGCGAAGGAAACGAGCTACAATCAGAATAGGTGAGAAAAGAAAAGAAATACATATTTCGCTATATTGTTTTGCAATTTACGAATTATCTTAACGTTATTAATTTCAGTCCGCCAGTGGGGATATAAGTTTCTCAAAACTAAAAATAGTAATAAATTATCTCAGTTCTCTTAACAGGAAAGACTGTGTTCTAGCCACTTTGTCTATTGATTGAAATTAACACTGATTTACTCCAAAAAAGGGGTAAAACACCCCCTTGGGAAGGGGAGGTGCACAACTAGACCATCCTCAGAGTCTACATACCAAGCTAGAAGCTTCTACGGCATATAGTTTTTGAGTTATGCGACCCACATACATACGCACATACGTACATACAGACGTCACGAGAAAACTCGTCGTAATTAACTCGGGGGTGGTTGAAAAGGATTTTCCGGCTGCTTATATGTTGGTAGGTACATATGCACGTGCTGACAGGTCGAAAAAACTATGGAACATTCATTCGGGGGTGAGCAAAATCAAAATTTAGACTCAAATTTGAGTGATTTTTCTTTCGCGATCACAATACTTCCTTTACTACGTAAAAAGAAGTAAAAAGTGGGACAAAGATCTTGTGCAGTAATTTTAATATTTCTTTTTCGTGCTTTCTTCATGTGATTTTTTTTTTCAAAAAATATAAAATGTTTTAGATGATAATTGTTGCACACGAACAATTTAAAAAATAAGAATATAAAAAGAGAGTACCTGTTTATAATCTATTTGTTTGCGATTACTGTTGCAGTATACCGTATAGTATTGTATTTCAAGTAGAAATTTGAAAATAATAATAATAATAATAATATTTCAAGTATTTTTCATTCACAATTTCAAGAAAATTTAGTTTATTTTATTGTGGTTGCAACAAAGTTAGCTATGTAATTAATGTACGACAACTAGCCCAGGTAGCACAAAAAACGTTTTATAAACGTTTTTAATCGGTTGTCACAACGTTAATAACCATTTTACAACCTTTAAAAAACGAAGTGTGCTACTTGGGAGGACATAACACTTAATTAAATCATGTCGCACCCGAGTGGAGTTCGGTGTTTGATGTAAGATAGTTTCACTCGGACTCGGGGGGGGGGGGGGGCTCGGATTGAAACTTTCCGGGTTTCCTTAATTCATTATTGTACAACAAAACTTTAATAATAATTTCATTTATTTATTTTTTTTTTGCAATTATCTATTGTTAGAAATATATTAGATAAATTAAAAGTAATTCGTTCCCCCCCCCCCCGAGCTTTTTAATTCCCAACTAAAAAGTTGTGATTTTCTGCATCGTTCATATTAGTGAGCTATCCCATTTGTAGTTTGGTCAATTAGAGGGGCCTCCGGATCAGGTTGCGCCTGGGGCCTCAAAATCCCATGATCCGCCACTGCTGATGACCAGTATACAAAATATCTTTGGGGAAAAAAGTCAGGCATTAATGGGTTAATATTTTTTAAGTTTTCCGATAAGGATCACAATATATTATCCCATTAATGCCTAGCGTCCCTTTTTAGGGACGGTTCAAAAAGTGTCTGAATTGACCAAAAATGAACATTTCAACCAAATAATAGTGTTCAATTATTACTTTGGTATTGTTTCAATTCATTACTAACATATTGCAGCAGATAACCATTGTAAAGTGCATTCTGTAGCCTTGTAATCAGTATACAAAATATCTTTGGGAGAAAAATGCCAGGCATTAATGGGTTAAACAGAAATGTATTCATATCTGGAGATAGTTCTTTCAGTAAAAAGTGCTGCAATTGAATCTGAATGTTTTAATGTAAGGATGATATAAATGTTTTCTTAAAATGTGAACATTTTTGTCGTTTGAAAGGTTTTTGAAATAAGCAATAAAATTGACCCTGTTACACTCCAACTTCGTGACAATTAGACACCTTTTTTGAGCTCCTGACTACGACAGGTCGGTATATTTGGTAACAGGGTTGGCAGGATTTTGGACACTATTGTAAAAACCCTGGTTTCAACCAGTGGTTGGAAAAACTACATTTATTTTGTAGCGAACTACAACTACTTTGTTATAAATCTAGTTAACTACAACTACAACTACTTTTTTTAAATGTAGCGACTACAAACTACTTTTGAATTGTAGTCGCTACTTCGCTAATTTTTAAAAATAAATAAATAAAAAGCATACATCGTTTGAGGTTCGACCAAAAAAATTCGAAAAGTGGTTTAAATAAATTAATTAACTCATTTAAATATAGAATAGAACTATAAATTGTCTTTGAATTTATTTGTTATTTCCCTTCCCCTCCCCCCCTTTTTTTTTGCTAAAATTTGTGCTTTTTAGATTGCTTTACAAGTTTTAAGAATATTCACCACAATAAACAATAAAGGATTCAAAAGTTGAAAAATTGAAAGAATTCAACCTTCAATTTTTTTTCTTGCCAGGAAATATTTAGGAACATGAAAATTATTTGAAGGAATATAAAAATTATGATGCCGAATAAACCAATGACATCAAACAGATAGAATGTATTTCGCCAAATGATGTACCTAAGGATCAGCTCATGTTTTTATGTTTCTTATTTCTCATTGCGTTCACTGCTGTACTCGTGCAAGATTTGCACCAGTCAGAGTCAATTAAACCTTGTTTTGTTTCCTTCGTTCTTTTTTTTCATTTATTTATTTTTTTTTTTTAATTTAAAAGTAGTTTCCAGAAATCGCTACAAACGACTATTTTTTTTGTATCGCGCTACTCACTATTCTCCTTTTTTTTAAAAGTAGTACGCTACAGTACAAGCTACTAAAAAATGTAGCTACTACAGTAGTTTCGCTACTTGTAGCGTGCTACTTCCGACCACTGGTTTCAACCATCCTGTCCAAAACTCTAGCGTACAAAACTAAATTTTAGCAAAATTGTATTTTGTGAGCAAGTGTCAAACACAGAATAAAATTTACTAAAGAAATATTTTATTTATTAATTTAAAAAAGTAAGAATAAACTCATTTATTGAATGTGAACATTCAAATATGTATTTAAAAATACACTAAAGTTATGCACATGATTCTAATCTAGTTATATAGGAATTGCAATTCTACACTAAAAATATCAACTACTAGTATTAGTACTCATAAGTTTAAGTAATTTTGTTTTTAGTAGTAGCCAAAATTTTTAAGAAGATATGAATATAAGAAGGGTTCTCAAAATATAGTGCAATTGATTTAAAAGCACTAAATGAGTTTGTCAACCGAAAAAAAAGCTTTATTGTAGTTTTTATTTCCTTGATTTACTGATGAAATAACTATACAGCCATTTCATGCTCTAACGCTAAATAAACATAATTTTAAAAAATCACTAGTTTTGAAATATAATGCATATCAACAATCTACTATTACCCAATCTAGGATTTAAAGTTTTTTATTATTTAAACATCATGTAAAACAATATTTTACAGAAACCTTTAAAAAAAATAAACTATTTTTCCTCTTCAATATATTACGCATTTGAAAGCATTTTTTTTCCGGGAAAAAACACAATTGAAATTAGTTACTTAGGCAGTCTTGTAAATTTCTTTTCGCAACATTAACCAAATCTTACGTAAGGAAATTTAAAGTAGTAGTGTTATTGGCGAATGTACTTTTTTACTTAAAATATTAGTACTAATTTTTTCAATTTTAATATTTCTATTTCAGAGAAAAATATTATAAAGCATTTATTAATTAAAACTAATTATAATATTTACATTTCTGTATTATAAATATTGCAGCAAATACATATTAATTTGATTAAATCCCCGTAGATTTAGCATACATTTGAACAGTTGAGGACACTTTTGAACAGTTTTGGATAGCAAAAGCCAACTGTCCTGTCCAAAACCAGTTTTGGACGTTTAAAACAGCGACCCTGCTTGGTAACTTATCAAAATCTGCATTATCTCCATTATATTTTGTCACCACAGGTGTGTCAGGGTCATTCCATACCAAATCAACCAATAAAAAAAAAGTTTTTGAGGTCAATGTTTCAGATTGAAATAATTTTTTGTCTGTTCATTATACTTACCACCACGATGAAAAAGCTGAAGTTTCATAATTTTTTAACAATTTTTTCCTCAGTTATAATTTTTTTAAATTTTGGAAGCATCGTAAATTTTTCCCCACTCAGTAGTCTTTAAATAGCCGCAACTAAAAAACTATTTGACCTAGAGAGTTAAAACTGGTCTTGTTTTGTTCAGTATTTAATGAGGTTTCATAAAATATATAACATAACCTAGCTGCTAAAAAAATTTTTAAATTTTTTTTCAAAGATTTTTTTTTGGAAAATTTGAAAAAATTCAAAATCGAAATTTTTAATTCTTTTGAAAAAAATATATGTTATTTAGCCTTCTATTATCCATATATGTGCCAAATTTCATGATGGTAATTTTATGGTATCATGCTGGAAAAAAATATTTTCTCTTTCAAATTGCTTAAATTCTAGTCGTAAAAAGCGTTTGTTCTGTTTAAAAGTAACTCAAGTATACACAATGATTATGACATGAAAGAAAAACAAGTAGTTACAATTACAAGGATTTACAGCAAGTACAAGCAAAGTATTTAGAATTGAAAAAAAAAAAAAACCCTCAAATTTTTAGTTAAATTTGAAATTTTTAATTTAAAAAATTGACTTACTGAACCTTTTTAGAAATATTTTTAATTGCAAATTTACTAGTTAACATAAGTTAACATATTATACAGGGTGTCCATTCCAATCGTGGACCAATAGCTAATTTCTAAACCATTAGAGATAAGCATAGAGTTTATTTAGGAAAAAATCTCCAAATTACGAAAGGAATTTTGGGTCTATTCAATGTTTTTCAAAAAATCAAATTTTGAAAGAGTTACGAAATTTAAATTTTTATACAGCCCCCCAGTCCTATCAATCATATTTAGTAAAACATTCTTGACACTGTAACGTTTAAAACTAAAAAAAAATCACTCTTCTACCACAAAAATTGACCTAGTTATGACGTTTTGAAAAATCAAGATTTTGAAGGATTTCGCATACGGTCCCTTAAGCGATCTCTCGATGCCGTCATGAAATAATGCAAAATTTTGATTTTTCAAAACGTCATAACTCGGTCAATTTTTGTGGTAGAGGAGTGATTTTTTTTTAGTTTTAAACGTTACAGTGTCAAGAATGTTTTACTAAATATGATTGATAGGACTGAGGGGCTGTATAAAAATTTAAATTTCGTAACTCTTTCAAAATTTGATTTTTTGAAAAACATTGAATAGACCCAAAATTCCTTTCGTAATTTGGAGATTTTTTCCTAAATAAACTATATGCGTATCTCTAACGGTTTAGAAATTAGCTATTGGTCCACGATTGGAGTGGACACCCTGTATATGATCAATGCATGTTGGTTCATTTTGATCTAAAAATTTAAAAAATGGAGAACATCTTTACATTAAACAAAATATTTTTATTGTACAACTATACAAAATGCCGCTTCTTGGCTAGCAAACAAACAAAAATGCATAAAAAGTTTAATACTAATTTCTTTTAAATGAAGAAAACTGCTTGAATTAAATATAGTATATTTGAATCTTCTAGAATTCTGAATGTCAAATAAAATTGAATAAACTACTTTTCCTTTTATTCCTTGCAGCTGAATACTCGAATACTTTTGATAACTTGACCTTTTGGTAAGGGATGAATGACTGAATAGAATCTGAGCGGCATCCAATCGCCAACCAGCCAATAGTCCGCTTGACTGTTATCGAGACTTGACTGTATATGGTTATCTGTTATACTTTGGGGGTTAGCTTTAGCAGCAAGTCTTTTTACCGTTCCACCGGCACCTTTAATATGTTCTGTAGCATAAAAATGCCATTCAGCCTCAATTCTATCGAAATGATCCTTATAACAGCAAAAGTTTAGATAAAATTACGGTTTTGGTAGTGAGCTGCTCAGCCATCTGAGAAGTAAAACAGTTTCTTCAAATTAAGCATAATATCACGTAAAAATTCTGTCATTGTTTTCTGAAAAACTTAAAAAAGTGTACAAAGCAGTCTGAAATGAATTCAAGACTCTTGTACGGTACAGCCTGATTTCGTTGTGTGATCTTTGTTGTAATACCCAACAATTGGGTGCAAGGTAGCCATACTCTTGTGCGAAATCTTGCAAAATAAACAAGTAGCTTTCCGCAAAGTCACATGTTACTACAGCTTCATTTTCTCCCAATGCTGACTTCTTTCCAGAAAAAAACTCATGTATTTTTTAATGTACTAAATTTTAAATGCTCTATTTTTTGTGGAGCACTAACTCCCAAGAAATGAGACTCCCTTGAACAGAAAAAGGACCCACTATAAACTCCATAAATATGTTAAAGGTAATCTTTCAATTTATTAAATATCTAAAGGCGATCTCCCCCCCCCCTGCCATGCACAGTAGGGAGGGGACAATCCCTCTGATCAAGCTAATATGAATGAAGATATTAAAAGTAGAAATATTTTTCCCAAGAGTATCACCTTGTTTTTTTTTCATGCTGTAATCATGGTGCATACTTGAATTACTTTTTAACAGAACAAATGATAGAAATAAAGCAATTTGAAAGAGAAAATATTTATTTCACCATGATACCATTAGATTACCATCATGAAATTTTTCATATATGTTGCTAACAGAAGGAATAAATGTTGCTAAAAACTTTTTTCAAAGAAATAAAAAATTTCGATTTTACATTTTTATTAATCAAAATTTTGTAAAAAACTGTTAAACAAAATTTTTTAGCAGCTAGGTCATGTTATATATTTTATGAAATCTCATTAAATACTGAACAAAACAAGACTAATTGTAATTTTGAAGGTCAAATAGTTTTTTAATTAGGGCTACTTAAAGGTTTCTAAGTAATGCAAAATTTGTGATTTTGTCAAAATTTTACAAATTTTTAACTCGGAAACAAATGCATAAAAAAATCCAAAACTTTGTTTTTTCGACCTGTTCTATTAATACTTTATTTGAGCCAAAAATGAGCAAAATCTGAAGACATGAAGTTTTGACCATTGGTTGATTTGACATGGAATTACACGTCAGCAGAACTAGCTTAATGTATATGGTAAAGAGGGGTGGCTCATATATAGGCACTGCGGAACTGCAGCACCCCAACTTTTTGCTTATATAATGTGGTTATTAACTCATTTATATTTTCTAGAGATAATTCATTTATATCGTGAAAAATTAAACATTCTCTGATCATTTAAAAAACACTATAGGCAAGCATCACTAGATGTCGCTAAAAAATTCAGAACTGCGCTTTTCGCAGAGCCATGTTTTGCGTAAATGGCCGCCTTGGCTCTTGGCGGTCTTTGTTATGTGACTGTGGGACAAATTCAAAATCTCAAATTTTTTTCAGCTCTGGGTGAGAAAGTTTCTATTAAAAGAACAGGCTGTCCTTTACGGGATATTAAAATATCTCAGCCAGACATCAGCAAAAAAAAAAAAATGTATTATTTTTTTTCTTTTAAATTTCCGATTTCTAAAACAAAGCGAGGTCTTGTACGACATTCCGATTGAATAAACTTTGGTGTTAACCCAGACCGAAGCATCATTTTAGAATCTCTGGTAAAGCTCTGCAACAATGAAAAATCCGACCCAAAATCCCGGTTCGTCTGTAAAGTGACTGCTTCGACCACTTGTGATGTCAGCAACAATGACCAAGCCCTGACTGAACGTTTTTTTTTTAAACAAAAGAAAGAAGTCAGAGTTTAGAAAAAAAAAGGAATTCGTCAACGTTTTCGACCTTGCTCTTTCAGAAAAATATATTTTTGAAAATCTGAAACATCCTCTCTTGATCACTGTTGAGGTCTTTGTTCATTTCGCCTACACTACATATCGAAAATGTCGAGAAGAATTTTCGGGCTTTGAAACAAAAAAAAAAAAAAACCTCTACCTGTAGCCATAATTTAGGTATGTTTGAACTTGAGGTTACAGCACACTCATTACTTCAACTTACGAGCCGCGACTGATGGTACATGAATTCAGTTCATACATAAGTTTCAGGATGCATTTATTGCCTCCTTTTGGCTGTTTAATCTTCTTTACTGAAAAGTCATTAGAGCTCTCATTTCAAAAATCACTGTGAGCGAAACAAACTAAGTATTCAAATCATTTTCTGCTCTGAAAATGTTATCGATTTCTGAACTTCAAAGTAAATAAATTAATACAATGAAAATTAAAAAGTCGCTTGCATATCGTCGCGCCTGTATATTTAATTTTCGAATGCCCTGAACCTTCATTTAAATGAATCACGAGCATGCCGCCACTGATCATGACCGTACTTATGATCCATTAAAGAGTCACTGTATAATCAACATACATATAAAGAAATTTTTTGAAGGAAAATCAAAACTTACTTGCTTTGATGAACACCTTAAGATTTCGAACAAATGAAACGTTCACGGCCAACACACAATCAGTTTGTAAAAAGAATATCATTAAACTACATAATTCTTACATTTCATATTACTAGAGGAATGTAATGAAAATTTTCAAGCTCAAGTCTTCATCAATAGTCGCATTTACTTAACGTCGAAATCGTTTTTAAATTCATTTCTTTTTGTTCCCACTGTCGTAAACAAAGCTCTCTCTTGACGGTTTCAGCTAAGGGAGATATTTGGTAAAGCGAACGAAGTATAAGGAGGAAACACCTAGTTTAAGCTGAAGAGGAGAAGCCTTCCGAAGGAATCTCTTTTCTTTTCTACAACTCCGATTTCTTAGTATAATGTAATATACTTTGCTTTTGTTGTGTGAAAGTTTGAGTTTGAAAACATTCTGTTGTTTCTAGCCAAAGCATCCAAGCACGAATTCCAAAGATACATTTCAAATCATTTTTCTTCAAAGCAGGAAGTTTGCTGTAAGTAAGAATTGCAAAACATTTTTACAAAGATAACTTATGATAATAGTCTGATTCTCGCCTCGTTTGTCTTCATTTCAATCAAAAGAAGTGACGCCATTTTAATTGTTTCCTTGCCCTTGCATGAAACTAGTAATCGTGGATATTTTAGGATCATTTTTGGGTTTATTTCACAGTATGGTTTTAAATTTGTGTGAGTGTTCAAAGCTGTATGTCGTATTAAATCGAAAAATTGGTCTAACGTCTATGTTGTGGAACTGTATAGTATAAAATCGTAATAAACTCACAAATGAATTATTTTTCAGTGAGTTTTTACTTGAAATGGGAGAAATAAAAGGAGTATTTAGTCACCCACTTACTTTTTCAGTTTAAAAGATGGATTTATGTTTGTGTTCTGAATTCCGAAATATGAGCCAGCAGAAAAAAAAGTTTCATTTTCAGTGTTTTAAACAAACACACATCAATAAATGCTTTTATTTCCAGATTTTATACACCATGTGTTATCATCAACTTATAGAGTATCTTTCTATCTTTCTTTGTTTCTATGTATGTCATGCTTCTTTCTCCTGAACGCCAGTGAACTGAAAGTCGAAGCAGATACCGATAGATTAGTAATTTTTCAGGCTTTATTAGTTTAATTTACATAATCATACGATTTTAATTTACAAAGATATCAATTAATAAGTAGTCAAATTTAAAGCGATTTGTCCTAAATGATTAAATATGAAATCCATTGTTACAAAATGTGGTTGCTATGAAATACAAATAATAATGATAACGCAAATTTTGAATGAAGGCTTAACTAAATCAAACATGAAACTCATTAGCGGGCCCACGTACGTAGTGCTTTATCGCGCTAGCTACTTGGAATTTTTTGAACTATAACTTAGTTGAAAAGTCATTTACTTACATTAAAAACTGAGGATAATCTATGTCTGCTTCTTCCCTTGAGCGAGCTGAACTTGGTGAAACTTCCCTCACTATTTTGAAAGCGCGAAACATCTCAATAATTCGAATGATATTTTGATGCAAGAAAAAAGTAAAAGTGTGAAGCTGAAGCGCCTTTAGCGAGCCTTCTTGGCGACAAGTAATTTGTTGAAACTTTCTTTACTACTTTAAAGGCGCAAAGCGCCCGTGCAACGCCTGGTCACGCACCAAGCTGCTTGGGGCATTAGCGGGCCACATGCGTAGTATGTCTTGAAATCTTATGAACATTAAATAATATCAAGTAATATAGCATCAGAATGCGGTAAAAGTTGGGGGGGGGGGGACAAAATGCATCAACATGCCGAAGGAAGCTAATATAGCTGCCCTGGCAGCTAGTAGTTATAAAAAAGAATTAAATCTCAAAGAAATAGTTCCATATAAATAGCAATTAAAAAATGCCGTACCCTACCAGTGCTGTTGGATTTCAGCTGGGATAAAAGCTACCCAGCTTTTTCGTTTATTTATTTATTTTTTTTTAAACCTGTTTAACAAAGCCAGCATTTATTAGAAAAAAACAGGTTTTTTGAGTAAAATATCTTTGAATATTTGTTTTGATTAATTGAAATGATCATATTTATATCATTTTTCTATTACTATTGTATCCAGTAGCGTATTATATACTTAGGTTCGCCCCCCCCCCCCACGCAAAATTTATAAGTGCGCCCCCATCCCCTACTAAACTGCTGGAAAAAAAGTTGCTGTACAACTCATAGTGCTATTTAGATTTTGTACCCTCACACCTCATGCACCTCCCCCCCCCCTCCACAGGAAAATGAAATTTCATGAAGTGCCTTAATAATACCCAAAAACCCCTTATTAAGTCATTCATGTGCTGTGGATTTACGTACAAGCCATGACTTGGGGCCCGCTTTGCTGGGAGCCCCCAAGTTCCAAAAAATGTCATTATTTGTTTCTAAGAAATTGGAAATGCACACGAAAAAATTTCTATAGTGCTTCTTGGAAAGCTTGAAAATTTGAAATAATGTAGTTATATATATGTTGAATTTTAAAATTTATATGAAATGCAAAGGGAGGGGAATGAGAAAATGGGCCAATGTAAAAACATGGTTCTCACGTTTCTGTAACACACATTTGTTGAGTGCAGTTACAAATTTATAGTTTTGGAGGCCCACCGCAACGCATTTTTGGGGCCCCCCTCAGAGCAGAACAGAATAGCGTAAACTAGTTTTCAGGAATCAGTTGGCAGCAACTTATGTCACGTGAGATGTTACGTAAGGGATCCCTCGCAATTACAACACTATAGACCTGCCACTGCTTGAGATAATTTTGTGTGACCCACATGTTTCAAATCTTTCGGTTTATTTAATCCAGAATTCAGTGTTAGGGAAGTTATTTCGTTATTGATTGCTTCCACTGCATACTGCATGTACCGAAATTTAGTACTGCCGTGGGCAGGTAAACGGCAGTATCTGCAAAAATGAGTTTTCGAGATATTTGAAGAAACGCGTTTTTGATTTCCCACAAAGATCAATAAAACATTTAACTTCGAACATAGGCGATACTATATGTTTATACCGATATATTTTTGGGGTAATCGATTGAATTTTGATTTTGCAAGTGCAGAGAGAGGTAAAGCAGATACTGCCGTTTACCTGCCTTTTTCACTCTAATTGTCTTACAGAATTGACTGGCAGTCGGCAGTAACGGCACAGTATGCTACTAAATGTCCAGAATTTACATATTCGACAACATGCGGAGTAGATTTTTTATTACGAAATATATTATTGCATTGTGAATGATATGTTTTATTTTAAAATATACATAAATACCGTGTATCCACTTGATATTGGCTTAATATAAACAAACGCGAAATATAATTAAAAAATATGATGAAACTATATTGTATTATGCAAAATATGAAGCAAAACTTGATGATTCGTCAGCCATTGTTACTTTCTTTTACTTAGTAAAGGAAACATTGTGATCACAAAGAAAATTTTACTCAAAATTCGGTCTAAATTTTGATTTATCTTACCTGCAACTGAATGTTGAGTAGTTTTTTCGACCTATCAGCACGTGCATATGTACCTAATAATATATAAACATCCGAAATATCCTTTTCGACCATGCCCCAGTTAATTACAACGAGTTTTCTCGTGACGTCTGTATGTACGTATGTATGTGCGTATGTATGTATGCTTGTATGTTTGTGCGTTTCTATGTATGTATGTCGTATAACTCAAAACTATATGCCATAGACATGGCTGCCACACTTCCGTCTGACGGACGGAATTCCGTATTCTGTAAAATGTATCATTTGGAAATTTGTTTTGGGAAAAAATGAAATGAAGCTTTAAAAAATATCTCATTTAGATTTTTCAAAAAAAAAAAAAAAAAAAAAAACGAAGCAACTGCTTAATAACTTTCTCTCTAGTTGCACCTTGAAAACTAGTAATTCAATTATTTCAATCATAGCTACATTAATCCAGAAAATTATTTTAAAGCTGTTTTTTCCAGTGTTATTTTTTAGCGAAGAATCTCTTACCAGAAACTTTTTATTGTCAAGAATCTTCTAGCGTGAATTCGAAGCTTTTTTTTCTTCAGTAACTAATACAGTAATTTTTTTCGTTATCGCGTTTTCTTCCAAAAAATCTTTTCGAAAAAACTATTCTGAAAGTTTAGATTTTACTTAATTTTGCGATTTGGTTTTATTATATAGTTAATTACAACATAAAAATGCAACATATTTGTGCATTAAACTACAGACATATTATGTGCTAACATGTTTGTGTAGCAAAATGATGCCAAGTACTTTTCAGTCTTTGTTAATTTTTAGAGTAGCACCCATGGCCATAGAAGCTTCTAGTTTGGTGTGTAGGCTCTGAGGGTGGTCTAGTTGTGCACCTCCCCTTGTGGTTGCATTCGAATAGAAGCTTAGGGATAAGCTCGATAAGAACCAAAGGGGTCTTTTTCCCCTTTGTGGGATAAATCAATGTTAATTTCAATGCAGATTGAGTGATATGATTTGGTGCAACCACTTAGCGATGTATCGCCAAACTTTTGGTCGCCAAGTGTTTGCCGCCAAGTTGGCGACAAATTTGGCGAAGAAATGATTTTTTTTTTTCAAATTTGGATTCAATTCGGCGTTATTGGGCACATTTTGCGAAAAATTCACTGAATCATGTTAAAATCGGCGATATTTAGAAAACGAATCATTGTAAAATATTATTTTGCATTGATTTGTGACAAGCTGGGAGTGTAAATGTTTGAATTGTTATCTTGCTGACTCTAATGCACTATTTTAACACTTGAGGCATTTATTATGGAATTTAAACGTAAAAGGAAGTAGTGTGGCGTTCACACCAGATGTTTTAAAATTACTATAAATCAGTTAATGCTTTGTACTTTGCATCAAAACAAGAAATCACTTTGAGAAAAAGAACGCTTGAAATGCTTGTTGTGCTGACGATTTTTTTCATAGTACTCTTAAAATTGCAGGTACAGGATTAACAGCTAGGGATTAAACTGCAAAAACTATTGTCTGTTAGTATGAAAGCAACTGTAATAAAAAGAAATCAAAACAATGTAAATACAATCATTTCATTGCTGCATTTTTGTTTGTCGTCTGCCAAGTTTGGCTTGTGTATCTTTGAAATCGTGAAAAATAGTCAGCTAGTGGAGAGAAACTTTATTTGAAAGAAAAAAAATCTGGTATGGACCCCACACTACTTGCTTTTACGTGTAAATTTCATAGTTAATGCCTTAAGTGTTAAAATAGTGCTGGGAATGACCAAGATAACAATCCAAACATTTACGCCCCTAATGTGCCACGAAACAATGCAAAAAATGATTTACAACGATTCATTTTCTAAATATCGCCGATTTTAGCATCATTCAGTGGATTGTTCGCAAAATACCGCCAATAGAAATTGAAACCAAACTCATAAAATAATTTTTTCGCCAAATTTGTCGCCAATTTGGCGATATGTCACCAAGTTGGCGACAAGCACTTGGCGACCAAAACCTTGGCGATGTATCGCCAAATGGTAACGCCAATTTATAGCACTTAAATCTGCATTGATATTAACACTGATTCACCCCAAAAAGGAATGAAACACCCCCTTGGGAACATTCAAGTGCAACCAATGATCTCCCGTGACCTCCCATTAGGGCACCCCTACTTTCGCTCAGTTTAGGTACAAAGGAAAATGGTTTTTGTGGCTTGATGCAAGTTTCGCACAGCGATTCATATATGTTCATCCTGCGGACATGCAGATACTGCCGTTTACCTGCCCAAAGTAACGAAAAACGCAGTTACTGCTAATTACCATTAGTTAAAAAGCAGTTTTTTTTTCATCGGAAACTAAAAAAAGATGATTGTACCATGAAACTAATGTAACAGAGATTTCAAAAATGCAAAATAATTAAATCGAAAAATTTGCAGTTACTGCCCCTTTACCTGCCCACGGCGGATTACTACACTACTTCTTTTCCTTTTCCTTTTCTGCACTATTTGTAATGTAAAAATCGTGTAGAAGAGAGAAATCTAAGTTTTTTTTTAATTTGAAAAAGATGTTTCTTACAAAACTAAAATAGTTCTCTAAAGATACCTGTAAAAGTATTAAAATTTCAGAGACTTGAAAGTGCAAATGAAGTGCTTTAGTTTTAAATGTTCCAGGTTTAACTGTATTTTAAAATAACGAATTTCTTGAAAAGTGCTTCAATTTTATTTGTGATTAATATCAATTGCATAAACTATGAGCTACCCGAAAAACCACAATGTTAGTTTCTTCTTATTTATTTTTTAAATATCTATTGGTTTATAGCATTTCATGCATTTTTTTACTATAAATCATTTTATCGAAAACAAACTGCATTGAAACCTCAGAAATCCGAACCTCAGAGATCCAAGACTTGAGATTATCCGAGTTGCTTATGAAGCGAAATGTCAAAATTAGATTTGAAAAAAGGAAAAATCAATCCTTTTTTCTATTGTTTTGATGACAGCTACTTTAGTATACATTCGAGTGCAATTAATAATACAGCGCTGTTCCTTATTACATACATGTGATTCTTCATCCAATTGACTGAAATCAGCCAATTTGATTAGCAAAACATAGTTCCGTCCTTCGACGGATCTGCCTTAAAAAATTTCTCATCCGCTCTAGTTCAATCTATTTAGAATTTCCACAATTTCCAGACGAAGGTAACGGGAGGCGACGGCGATCTTCCCAGCTTTTAAAGGGAGCATTCTTGGCTTGCTTGGTTTTGGTTAGGAATTTCCATTTTAAAAAATAAAAAATAAAATAAAATAAAACAGAGTTAGAGAAACCAAACTGATAAAAGATAAAAGCAAAAAAAAAAAAATAATAATAATAATAATAATAAATTTTTTTCTAAATGCATTTAATAGCACTTTTGCCCGTCGAAGCAACCAGTCACAATATGTCAAATATTTTCAGCAAAATTGTTTTGAAAGTAATCCAATGTATGGAGTGATCCTGTACTCAGGTTTTCAGGTTTTTGCAATGTATCAGCCCTCTGCTTACAACCACGCAACAGGCTTGTACGTTACACATAGTGTACAATGTACACTTGTACATCACACCAATGTTTATAACGTTGGCGTTTGGTGCACTTGTTTCGAACTTCTTTATTCTGTACATTTTTACAACGAAATTCCTGCCACTATAATCAATGTAGATGACATATTACGAACTCATGCTCTGTCAGAAATAGAATTATTTTATTATTAACTCGAAACAAAGGCTTTTATATCACGAAACAAATGAGAGCAAGAGTTAAATATGCAATTTAGTTCATAGGAACTTTCCGTAATAAAGAACAGGGTTCAATCCAAATTAGTTCTTATTTCGGATATTCTACTCTTCATCTAAATATTCTAAAACCGTTGTAAGTAAATGACGACCATTTTTTCTGTTCCCTAGCACTTCCTCACTGACGATTAATTTCAGCGATTCGACGAATCAAAAGCAATTTTTTTTATTTTTATTGATCTAAATTTGCAAAAGGGCGGAAAACCCTAAAGAGTTATGTTTTCCTGTCTTTTTCTGGTATTTTTGTCGTACCAATCAGCTCTCAAAAGGTATCAAATTGCAGAATTTCATAAAAGATTTTCAAAAGTTTTTACGGGGACGGGAAACCCCCGGGGCGCCTAAAATTCAGGATACCCTATACTACCCTGACTGGAGAATCCCTGTATCACTCTCCTGATTTCCTTGACGTTTCAAGACTGGTCGAAAATAAAAAAGGACAAAATAGGTATTTAAAAAACGGAAAATGCATAAGCATGAGGCAGGAAAAAAAAAAACTCAATAGTAGGGGAGGGGGATGATAAATAAGTCACAAAATGAAGATTGCCTTTTTTAATTTTTTTAGGGGGCCCGATACTAGAAAAGGCTTAAAACTCCGTGAAGTCTAAAACCGACCCTGCATGTACTGCTACTATTTCCAACAACATTCTCTTTATGAAATGATATTCTCAACCTTGATACTTTTCAAGAACAACATAAGGCCATATGTATGGTCTGGACTTGAAAACTTCAATCGTTAAACTACTTCTAACATAAAGCTGCATAAAGTACCTCAAGCCAGGCACAGGTGTTAAATGAAAAATTGAGGCTGGTAGGACTTATTGAGCACTATAATTCAATAAACACTATAGTCGAGCACTATACTTCTGTGGGCAGGTAAACGGCAGTATCTGCAAAAATGAGTTTTCGGAATATTTGAGGAAACGCGTTTTTGATTTTCCACAAACATCAATGAAACATTGAACTTCGAACATAGGTGATACTTTACCTTTACACCAAAATATTTTTGGGGTAATAGATTGAATTTTGATATTGCAAGCGCAGGGAGAGTTAAAGCAGATACTGCTGTTTACCTGCCTTTTTCACTCGTAATTGTCATACAGAATTGACTGGCAGCTGGCAGTAACTGCACAGTATGCTATTAAATGTCCAATATTTCCATATTCGACATCATGCGGAGTAGATATGTTATTACGAAATATGTTATTGCATAGTGAATGATATATTTTATTTTAAAATATACATAAATACCTTGTATCCACTTGATATAGATTTAATATAAACAAACGAAATATAATTTAAAAATGTAATGAAACTGTACTGTAGTATGCAAAATACACTGCTCAACATTGAAAATGCAACACCAAGAAGGAGTGGAGTGGTCAGAAATTCATGCAAATTTTACCGTAGACGCACGTCACTGAGTTATGCAAATGATATGATATGCGCAGCTCTCCGACGCACGTGAAGTAAGATATAAGAGAATGAAGTTGAAAAGTGGGCAATGTTCATGTTGGTTTTTCTGCCACACTAATTATCGGAGAAATTTGGTTTTTGTCTCGAAGGATACGTGTGATAGGAGGAAATACCACGCCGTGCTCAACGAAGACACTTCCAGCATATAGACGACTTTACAAGGGGTATGGTGATCGGACTGAGAAGGGGAGGTTGGTCCATACGTCAAATTGCAGCTGATACCCACGATGCAAGCACTGTGCATCAGCTGTGTCGGAGATGGTTGGAAAGAGAAAATGTAGCCACATTGAGGGGTGCAGGTGCAGCCAGAGTGACGTCAGACCGCTTGGATCGACGGATTCACCGACAAGCTGTGGCGGACCCGCAAGTCACTTGTACGTCGATTCTGCAGCACGTGCAAGGTACGCTGGATGTTCCTGTGAAGACCAGAACCATTTTCCATCGACTGGTTGCACGTGGCCTGCAATCACGGCGCCCGCTAAGAAGACTGCCATTGACCTCACAGCACAGACTCCAACGTTTGCAATGGTGCCGGACCAGAGCGACGTGGATGGCAGAATGGCAAACCGTAGTGTTCTCAGATGAATCCCGCTTCTGTTTGTCCAGCGATAGTCATCGCATACGTGTGTGGCGTCGACGTGGAGAAAGATCGAATCCGGCAGTAACTGTGGAACGCCCCACAGCGCGACAACGTGGCATAATGGTTTGGGGTGCTATTGCATACAATTCCGTATCACCTCTAGTTCGTATTCGGGGCACTATGACGGCCCAACGATATGTAGATAATGTACTGCGGCCGGTGGCAATCCCTTACCTTCAGGGTCTGCCAAATGCAACTTTTCAACAGGATAACGCCCGGCCTCACCGTGCTCGAATCAGCCAACATGCTCTACGAGGTGTACAGACCACCATACTCTCCTGACTTGTCACCAATCGAACATGTGTGGGACGTGATTGGACGCCGTTTGCAGAACCTGTCGTTCAGAGGACGAACTGTGGCAAATGGTTGAAAGGGAATGGAGTGCCATCCCTCAGGACACCATCCGCAGGCTTATTGACTCCATGCCTAGACGTGTTTCTTCGTGCATCGCTGTCCGCGGTGGTCCTACTTCTTACTGAGCCGACGCCGTCCTCGCTCTAAATTTTGCTTATTTATTTTGAAATAAATATCACTTATTGTTCCATGCTGTCTCTGTCTTCTTACCAAATTTCATCAATTTCTGACCACTCCTTCTTGGTGTTGCATTTTCAATGTCGAGCAGTGTATGAAGCAAAACTGGAAGCTTCTTCAGCCAGTTTAAAATTACTACAAATCACTTAATGCTTTGTACTTTGCATCAAAACAATATATCCCTTTGAAAAAATAGGTGCTTGGAATGCTTGTTGTGTTAACGATTGTTTTCATAGAACTCTGAAAAATGCAATAACTTGGTATTAAACTGAGAAAAATTTTAATTAAAAGCAACTGTATTTAAAACAAAACACAGTAGTCCAAATAAAATCATTTCATTGGTGCATTTTTGTTTGTCGTCTGCCACGTTTTAATTGTATATCTCTGAAATCGTAAAAAATATCGTCTGCTGGATTAAAGTAACTTTATTTAAAAGAAAAAACAGACCAAGTAAATTCATTCCTGCATTTTTATTTATCGACTGCTAAGCTTTTCTTGTGTTTCCTCGCTTGTTCACTTTTATACATTAGCAAGGAACAATTTGTTCCATTGTTTTTAAAACACGGATACGAAAAATAAATGAAGATTTTAAAAATATAATGTCGGAGGTCTGTAAAATTCCAAACCTTTCTCTTTGAATTGATTTGGGATAAAGTATCTGTACTTTCTTTAAATAATGATTTTCAAGTACCTCTTGTGTTTGGGTTCACCGCAAAGCTAAAATTTTGGGAGGGGGGAAAGTCCCAATTCACCGAATGACTTCTTAATTTTAGAATGACAAATTACGAGCAGGCGCAGCTTACGTACATTTAATCAGAAGCAACTAGGCATCATTAAAAAAAATCACTATTGCAATATTATCTCTAAACGTGCCAAATCGTTCGACAAAATTTGCGAATTAAGTTTATTTTGGAGGTCACAACGACTTTCCGTGACCCCCCATTAGGGCATCCGTACTTGCGCACAGTTTAGCTACGAAGGAAAATGCGAAAGCGGTTTTTGCGCCTCAATGTAAGGTTTGTACAGTGATTTATATTTGTCCCATCCTGTAGACATGCAGGTATTGCCGTTTACCCGTCCATTGTAACGATTAAAGCAGTTACTGCTAATTACCATTGATTAAAAAGTAGTTTTTTTATTGGCAACCAAATAAATATTATGTCTGTACAATATATTTCGTACCTTAAAACTAATGTAACAAATTTCAAAAATGCAAAAAAAAAAATTAAAATCGGAAAATTTGCAGTTACTGCCCCTTTACCTGCGCAGTGCCCATGGTAGTATAATTCAATAAACTGAATTCATTTATTATATCTGAAATAATGCCCAGAGCAAACTGAAGTATTTAAATAGTTTTAAATAACACTGTGTCGGTCATTTATATTAGCAGTTCTATCCATAGTTCATCCATGTTCTATCCACCCCCCCCCCCTGCTGTACTACTGCTATACATCAACCCTCCGCAGTTAGCAAATATAGCAGCTTACCACAGCTAGTACTACTACTACGAGTACAATCCCATGCAGGATTTTCAGTCAAAGAACATTTGACCATAGAAAGGAGTAAAGAAATGAATAACTAGAATAGGGGATGGAATCAAAGAGAGAAGTAAAAAAGTGAAGTAGGTAAACAATACATTCTAGGTAAAGGAACACATTCAAAAAAAGGTTAAGCGTAAAATGCTTACCAGGTTTTTTTCTTTTTTTTTTTTATTGTTTACCAATGCACACACATATTAGAGTCTGTACTGTCACAAAGTAACATTTTCAAACTAATTTTGCACTAGAAGATAAAATGAGGTCTTCGCCATAAAATACATTTATTTCGTTTCGTATCCCGTTTTCCACCTCAAACTAAAGACTAAAATATAAAAATGCTTTTTTTTTTTAATTTTAACGACTACTCCTTTGAGCTTGGCTCGCACTAAAGAGTAGGAAATAAAATAATACATGATTTCTTGATTACAATACAGTTATATCTCCATTTAGGTTAATTCTGAAGCAGCTGATAAAATTTAAGCTGAAAGTGGAGAGAAGAAAAAACATCGGCTGTTTTGTGAAAGATATTCGTTGTAAACTGTATACTGCATAGTTCTTCTTTAAAATTTTAATTTAAACTTTATTGTCTGCTTTAGATTTAACCTCGAGATTGAGTAGAAATTAAAATAACTGCAATTTTTGTGTGTTGTAGCCAAGAATTCAGATCTTATTTTATTTCATTTTTTTAGTGCAAACAAAGATCATAAAAATAGTCTTTCGAATTAATAAACATTTTTTTTTATTATTTTAATGTTATTTTATTTTGAAATGTATTTGAGGTTACACGTTTTGAAATTTAAAAAAGATTTAACCTGTTATCGATCCTTTTTTTAATTATTTATTTATTATTTTTTTTAAAGATAAATATGTAGACTTTTGTTCTAATATAAATGTATGGCGCACGAAGATAGCACAGCTTAAATCTGACCAAAATATCGCAAGTTTTCATGTTCGAATTCTAAAGCAATCTTGAACATGGTAGAAAAGAAAACAACTTTTAAACCAATAACAAGGGTCAGTCTAGAGAGAAATTAGGTCCGTTACAGGACCCTTCACAAAATTCAGTAACTCAAAAAGGGACCCTTCACAATGTTCAGAAACTCAAAAAGGGATTTTTCAAAAATTCAATCAGTCAAAAATGGATCTTTCACTAAAATCCCACTCTCGAAAACGGACTCGTTACAGAAATCCGAGTTTAAAGAACGATCGGGAATATTTCTTGCCGTTACTGTTTTTCACAAAATTACTAATTAGTTTTCACAAAATTCCAAAAACAGGACCTTGGTCAAATATCCTGGATTGAACCCTGAATAACGTGACATTAATAGAGGAATGCTTTTGAATCCTGCATTATTTGAAAAGTTTACAATTTCCTACTTATACCTAAATATATGTTTGCTTAAGTTAAGCCTTGAACCTATGATACTTTGCTTAATTTAATTGGCTACAGAATGAAAAAAATTCTTGTTGAAAAATGAATATCTTGATGTTGCATAAGTTTGTTGCAATGGCAAATAATGATCATTAAACATTTTTTGACATTTTTAACGCAAGTTTCTGACTCGGCAGGGGAACCATGGCTCAGACAGAATAGTAGCGTCTCGTTGCAAAGGTCAAAGAGCAAGCGGATTGGTTTAAAACGTCTGGCTCTTTGATATATCTTTCCCTATGCTTTTCTGAGCAGCATGCGGAGTGTCCGGTAGTTGCGTGTTTTACTGCGCATCACTTTTCTGCTGGTATAAATAGTGATTTTTTAAACCATTTTAAGGGCAATGAGAAGCTTAAACCTGTTGTAGGTATGTGATGTAACACATCAATGGAAATCTCTAATCCTTGCTTTCACAATGGTTTTATTTTATTTTTATTCTACTGGTAATTTAAAAAGAAGTTGCATGTAAAAGCTTTTGATTTTTTTTCGTTCATTAACAGCTCTGTATTTCGCGCAATTTGAAAATAGAAATCTAAAACTTGGCAGAATTACTTATCTTGTCATATGCGTCCTTCACACCAATTTTTGTTAAAATCGGAAATAGCGCGGTCAAAACCCTTTTTTTTTCATGATTGTTTTGACGCAAAGTTACCCAAAAATGACTTAAAAATTGATGGCCTCGAATTCAAAGAATCCAAGGTTTATCTGTTAAAGTCGAAGCTCCCTTCTCGTTGGTCTGATTCATTATGGAACTGATGTATGATCGATGCAAAGAATACGAGTTCGTCAAATTGAAAACAATATTAGTTTATGCAATACACCACCAACTCGGCTATTTCGATCCATGGACAGCTGTTTCGAGCTTATTCTGCTCTCATCAGCATGGAATACGAAAGTAGTCGAGTTGGAGGCTTAATTCTTTCAACTTCAAAACTTGGTTCGGCCAAAGAAACTATAATATCAAAACAAACATCGCTGTGATACGCGACTCCTCCTAATATTAAATACGCTTGGAATTATTTCATTCTTATGCTTGCACAAATGGCGAAAGCAAAGCTGCCTCGAGCGAGTCGAGTCAACCTACGCCGCTAACTAAAAACCAAACGTGAAATCAAAGTAAGCAAGTGAGCAAGTCTAACACCCTTCGCCGCTTTTAACAGGACACGCACTTTACATATATGTCTACAGCGCATGTCCTGCAAAGCGGAAGCCGCGATCTTCGAATGCTAGATCGTTCTCGAACATTCTATGTACCCAAAGCGCGGGGAAAAGTACGTCACAGTGGCGGTCACGCCGGAAACTTCGATTCGAATCCAGACTGGTGGATCGCTTTCATTCCGCCGCGCGTTAAACTTTAGTGATCAAAACAAAACACGTAAGTATTATCATTTGTATTTGATGATGTGATGAGAATACTCACATGATTAGACATTTTATGGCTATCAAAAATCACTATTTTTACCAGAAAAATGCGATGAGCAGTAAAAAATGCAGCCACTCTCGGCCGCCACGCACCCCGCATGCTGCTCAGAAGAGCATACTTAAAAATATATTAGAGAGCCAGACGGCTTAAAATAAATGTTTTTTCGACGTTGCTAGCTCTTGGACGACAAGAACGTAACGGCTTTACTTGTACTTCTCTTCTTCTTATTATTCTTTAAGGTGTTTTGACTCTTACTTCTTTTCATTTCATTTCAGTATAATCAGGACTGCGAATGTCATTGCACTTCAATAAATCTGGGAGTGTTGACACGACATACCTCAACGCACGTCTTTGTTTCTGCTGTCATCTGAGGAACCATGTCCTAAGGACCATTCGTGATCGTTACTCCTCCTTCCAGCCAAAGATACTTAGATTGAGTGAAGGCTTTGCTAATCAGCTGTGAACCATAAACTAAACGCAGCAAATCAAGAGGCGACGAAAGTTTTCTGACGAGAAACGGCTCATTTGATCTCTGTAACACATTCGAACCTGTTTTGTGTCATTGTTAGTACGGTTAGTCCAATATGTGTGATATTGTTTCATTAAAAAATACACGCAATTCCATTAAAGTTGTAAAATTATCAGCATTAAGAAAAAAGTCCTTGACACATACCGGTTTTTTGGTTTTCGAAACTGAGAAAAGAACGTTAAAACAGAGAAAGGGTGTTGCATATAAGTATTCAGATTCAACCAGACACATCTGCCCGTGTGAATCCTTTTCATCAAAATGTCAATTTTGGATTAGTTTTACGGCTAGATCTTCATGAAAGTTTGTCTTAAATGCAAGTTATAGTAACAAACACTCGAAGAAACTGAATTTAATTAAAAATTAAAACCATTTCTGACTTTAAAGTAGCAAAAACATGGCTGTGACATACATAAACTGTGACACATGTAAAAAGCTTGTTCTGTTTTTTATTCTTCCAAGTCCGTTCTAGAGCTTCAGTTACGAGAAGGGAGAAGAATACCAGTTTAATTTTTGTTAACTTTTTCCGTATCAGCAAAAGTGAGATCTCTCATTTAAAAAGGAAAATCCCATTATCTGTTGTGATTTCCTGACCCTTTTAAGCGTTTGAAGACTGAAGAAACTTTTGAGAATCCATTTTGGTGAATATGCAGCATCTTTCGAATGAATGAACGCTTTCATATATATATATATATTTTTTTTTTTTTTTGCAATGGCATATCAGTCGGATATCCATCATTGCTCTAAAAAGATTTATTTGTGCGAACATTGCTCAAAGACATTTTCCAACGCTTCTCATTTTAAGACACACCTGAGGACCCACACCGGGGAGAAACCGTATTCCTGTGAACATTGCTCTAAGTCATTTTCCCACGCTTCAACTTTAAAAAGACATGTCAGAATCCACACCGGGGAGAAACCGTACTCCTGTGAACATTGCTCTAAGTCATTTTCCGACGCTTCAGCTTTAAAAACACACCTGAGATTCCACTCCGGGGAGAAACCGTATTCCTGTGAATATTGCTCTAAGTCATTTCCCATAGTTTCAGCTTTAAAAAGACATCTAAGAATCCACACCGGGGAGAAACCGTATTCCTGTGAACATTGTTCTAAGTCATTTTCCGACGCTTCAGCTTTAAAAACACACCTGAGATTCCACTCCGGGGAGAAACCGTATTCCTGTGAACATTGCTCTAAGTCATTTTCCATCGTTTCAGCTTTAAAAAAACATCTAAGAATCCACACCGGGGAGAAACCGTATTCCTGTGAACATTGTTCTAAGTCATTTTCCAACGCTTCAGCTTTAAAAACACACCTGAGATTCCACTCCGGGGAGAAACCGTATTCCTGTGAACATTGCTCTAAGTCATTTCCCATAGTTTCAGCTTTAAAAAGACATCTAAGAATTCACACCGGTGAGAAACCGTATTCCTGTGGGCATTGCTCTGGGTCATTTTCCAACGCTTCCCATTTTAAGACACACCTGAGGAACCACACTGGAGAGAAACCGTACTCCTGTGATTGTTGCTCTAAGTCATTTTCCACCGCTTCAGCTTTAAAAAAACATGTCAGAATCCACACCGGGGAGAAACCGTATTCCTGTATACATTGCTCTACATCATTTTCCGTCGCTTCAGCTTTAAAGAGACATCTCCGAATCCACACCGGGGAGAAACCTTACTCCTGCAAACTTTGCTCTAAGTCATTTTTCGACGCTTCAGCTTTAAAAATACATCTGAAATTCCACGCCGGGGAGAAACCGTACTCCTGCGAAGATTGCTCTAAATCATTTTTCGACGCTTCTGCTTTAAAGACACATCTGAGAATCCATACCGGGGAGAAGCCGTACTCCTGCGAACATTGCTCTAAGTCATTTTCCAGCGCTTCAAATTTTAAGAGACATCTGAGGATCCATACGGGAGAGAAACCGCATTCCTGTGAGCATTGCTCGAGGGCCTTTTCATTCGCTTCAAGTTTAAAGATACATCTGAGAATGCATACTGGGGGGACACCACCGTTGTGAGCAATGTTCAATGACATACGACGTAATAATTATTCTAGCTTATATTCAACTAAATAGCATTAATATTTTGTTTTTCATTTGTTGAGTGTGGGGCAAAGTGGAAAAGTGGAGATAAATTTACTGTTTCAAAATGAAAAAGTTGAATTTTTTCCGAACATTTTTGGGCTTAAAGATGGAAAAATGTATTTTTTAATACAACTTGAGTTGAAACATTGTTTTTCATTTTTGGCAGTTATTTTGTGCCTTCAAACTAAAATGGAAAATGTTCACCTGAAGAAAAAAAAAATCAATGTGAGAAATAAAATATGTTTTAGGAAACATTTTCTATCTGATTGTTAAAAATATTTTTCATTAAATAAATGTATAAATAAACGAATAAGTGAATAAATGAAGCAAAAAACGAATAAATATAATTATGTGTATGAAGATGTATGTAAGTATAGTATATATGTATGTTTTTTCCTTATACAAATCCACAGTTTTCGTCGGATATTCATCAAACTTGGCACATAGGTTCGTTGATGCACTAGAATGCACATAGGCGGGGTTGGAAATTTTTTAAAAATTCAAAAAGCTCAAACTTTAAATTTTTTGGCTCAAAATGACCATTTTCTTTCCATTTTGAATATATAGAGTAAGAGAGATTAGGCTTTAATAGCATATAAATTGATAAAAATTCACTCATTTAAATATGAGTATTTTCCAAAAAACATTACGATTACAATGAATAAACAATTTAAGGCTCACCTGTTTCACTTTAGCATGAAATAAGTTAAACATAATGCCATACCGGCCAACGCCAGGTAATAATCTAATTAGGTAATAAATTAATGTATGCGAAAAATATAAGTGAGTTAATAAGAAAATAAGCGCATGAATATCTGAAGTGTAATTAATAAGCAAAGGAATTTAACTTTATTTATTAACTAGATGCGTTGCCCGGCTTTGCACGGTCTCCCTTGATAGTAAAACTTTTGTCAAGCTACGCGTGTCTGAAAGTCCCGATTAGATTATCAAAGTGTCGATATTTTGCCGGCATCCATAACGAAAAATCTGTTATGGACTCCACACTACTTCCTTTTTACATGGAAATTTCTTCGTAGATGCATTAAGTGTTAAAATAGTGCTTAGAGTGAGCATGATAATCCCCACTATTTTTTTTAAGTTAAAAGCGCGTTTGTTGTCAAATATCAAATTGCTACATTATGTCACAATTAAATATTAAAGGCTAAAATCTTTGCAATTGTTCCGAACTAAAAGGAATAATTTGCCTTGTTATAATCATCATAGGTGGGCCTCCAAACGCCATAAAATAAAATACTTTTAAGAAACAAAATACAAAAGAGGGAATCAACAATACATTTAAAAGACGTAGCCATAGCAACGCAATAAAACGTTAATAATTTGATCAGAAAAGAAATTTTTGAACTCAAAGTTCAAACGCTTGTAACTTTTTTTCTAGTGGAGATAAAAGCTTGGTTCTTCGACTGTAAGTCGAATCAATTCTGGGGTTAAAAATATCGCTCTATCCAATGGCGTAAAAATAAAAACTGTGGAATAATTAGCTTATTTTTTATTGATGGTTTTAATGAACCAAGTATTGCTTGAAATCGGGCGAAGCCTTGCAAAAAGATAGTTTAAAAATTGATTAACTCTCGCAGCGTGTCTAAGTTAAATAATCGGAACAAATTGCATAGGACGGAGAAAATTTTTCTGCTTCCAACTATACATAACATTAACATGTGCAGGTAATTTTTAACCCCAATATTCCGCGAGTTATGTGAAAATTGCCTTCAGGTTTCAATCTGAGAATGTACCTTTCATATTCAGCAAAAAATTTTTCAAATCGGTTCAGTGGTTCCGGAGATAACCCGGAACATGCATACCTACAAAATTTACCCTCTCTCTTTATAATATTAGTAAAGATGAAGAAATACTTAAGTTATTTAAAAAATGAATAAAAGTAAATTTTTCACTTGCCCCATCCACTTGGCTGTTCGTGTACTTGAGAAATTTGCTTTAAATATTTTAAATCAAAATATGCCTAAAATAAACTAAGCAAATCTTCTGCACTGGACATTAGTAGGCTTCAATTAGTACTTAAATGGTACATACAAAAATTTTTATTCATTTTTTTTATAACAAAAAATATTTTGATAAACCACGAAATATTATAATCTGCGCATCAAATATAGGAAATGACTTGTATATTTTTTTCGTTGATCTGTAGAACTGTCTATTTTTTTGACAGGAATGAACTGTATGTTTGGGAACTGAGTTGAAGTTTTTGCTTGATGGGTGGCACTGCAAACTAAAAACATTTTCCCAAGTAGCACACTTCGTTTTTTAAAGGTTGTAAAATGGTTATTAACATTGTAACAACCGATTAAAAACGTTTAAACGTTTTTTGTGCTGCCTGGGTTACCATTTCAGTTTGCCACACATTCCCCAATCTACGAGAAGCGAAAAATGCGGCAAACAAACCTACTGGCAGTTGCGCTTTTTGCAAAATGAGTTACGTGGGTTTCCCATCACGTCCTGCAAATTGCTTTGTAATAGTAAAAGCGATATTTAAAAGGAGTATGATCATTCAAAGTACTCATTTTAATACTTAACCCAGTGGTTTTCAAACTTATTATACCTGTGCCCCCATCTTTTTTGCAAGGATATTCTTTGTGCCCTGCCCTCCTCATTTAAAAAAAAAATCAATTTTGTAAATGCATTGCTCAAGTGTTTATTTGATGGGTGACAATACTATATTTCAGAGTTTCCCAAAGTGTGGTTCACGGTGTGTGCCGCTAAAAGTTAAAAAAATAGTTGAAATTGAAGGACAAGTAGCAATATTTTAATTGTAAACGAAAGCACGTTTATAGGAAACTAGCCGGGCACCTTTCGCTGCCCGGGTTTCTGACGGATAGGATGCCGGATAGTGAAACTCATTCATAAGTTTTTCAACATTAAATTGCACATCTATATACATAAATATCTACTTCTGTAAACAATAGCTATTTTTTCTGTCTGGAGAGACTAAAAAAACTATTACAGACTCTCAATACGAATGCAAGTTACAAATAATGTTCAGGTAAATAGGACATGTTATGAGCTTTGCATATTAAAATAAATATATATTTACAGTATCAATCGTTCTGGAGTCTACTCTTTCGAAATATTGCGCATTAAATAAGTCCCATTTTTTGTTTGTGTCCTTTTGACTCAGCCTGGTTCTCACAATCCTGCTTTAGAGCTTAGTTATGCAGGCCCTATTGATAAACTACATTCTTTGTCCTGCCACCTGGTGAGTTAATGTAGAGGTGCTCCGGATTACCCACTCTGAAGCAGCCGACATACAGCCGGCCATGGGACAATACAGGCTCTGCCAGATGCAGGCCGACCACCTTGAGAGACTGGGCCTTGTTGATGGACATTGCGAAGCTGGGCTTGATTGGGGACTGAAGGCGCTTGAGCTTGATTGCTGTTTCCGAAGGGATGAGCGCTGAGCGGTATGCTTGGTATAAAGACATCTTCTCCCTTAGCCTTGCCTGTCATCACTGTAGCCTCCAGAACCCTTGGCATCATCAACTTCTTGATAGTCAGCCTTGTACCATTGCAGAACTTGGGTGGATCTAGGTTCCGTAGCAGCATGATTGGGGGCTCCAGCTTTAAGTTCCAAGTTGTGTGGTGGTAATCCTGCCGGTGCCAAGCTGTTGAGGAACTCCACAGGGTAGTTCCCTACCTCATCTATGTCAGGTACAATGTCAATAGACTTGTAGCTGCAGGCCTCTCCTGGAAGTTGAGCTAGAAGCTTGGCATTGATGTCATCAACTGTCAAGTTCTTGGGTGCCAGGATGGCTCCTTCACTTAGCCAGCTGTAGCTCTGGTAGTGAAGGTGGAGGTTTGGGAATACTTTTATTCTCAGCTCAATGATGTCCTGCAACCCCCCCCCTCCCTATGACCAAAAAGTAGAGTGACCCTGCCACCCAAGTTATCAGTCCGGCAAGGTACCATTTCCAACCTCCAGAAGCTGTTGAACAAATATGCCTGCCCGTGGTCACCATTAAGTTGGGCCCTCATGTTGTTCTCAAAGCTGAAGCGTTTTACACTTGGCCGCAGGTGTGACGACTTAATGCAGGCATTGTATTCATCTGTCCTGGTGCCGTTAGGAATAACTGGCAAGGTCTGGAGAAAGTCTCCGGACAACAGGACTGTAGCTGCTCCCATGAGCATGCTGTTGCGCCTCAAGTCTTGTAGTGTGCCCGGTCAATCCCTTGTGACTAGAGATGCAAAAAACCCATAGTTTTTGAGTGCCGGGAATTTTGGGAATTTTGAATGTAAACAAACATAGTAATTTTCTACATAGTTGTTATGCCTAATGTGTGAATCAAAAATAAAGACTACGCCATTATTTGAGTTAAAAATTCAATAACTTTCAAAACAGTACTGTTATTAAGTGTCACTACCTTTGGAGCTCTTAAAAAAGACAGAAAAAATAATAATGCCGATTTTTTTTTTTTTTTTTTTTCATTTGATAAAAACCACTCCGACAACCTTGTCTATTGGAAATTGGAACAAAGTAAATAAAGGGATGTTTTAAAGGAGGTTAAATATATGACATACATTGAAAAACTTTTATGTTAGTTATCTAAAAAAAAGTTATGTTAGTTACATAAAATACTAAACATTTTATTTAAAAAAAACATCAATTAACACGTGGAGAAGCAATGATTGCAAGAGATAAGCAATTAGTTGCTCTTTTAGAAAGCAAACTCAACAAATCATCTCAATTTTAAATTATGCCCCGTGACGAAACAAACTCAAGATAGGGCGGCCTCTTTCACTTATTTTCTGATAAGCAATTCCATATACTACAAAACAAAACTATAGGAAATATCTTTTGAATATATCTAATTAGGGTAATAAATACAAATTTCAAAACCAGAATTTCTTAACACTTTGAAAATTCCCAAAACTCCCGGGATTTTTCAAAATTCCCTTCCCAAAAAACCCGGTTTTATCCTGGGAATAAACTGGGTTTTTTCCACCCTTTGCATCTCTACTTGTGACTCATTGTTGCCTCATCCCGTATAATGAGACTGCACTCTGAGAGCAGCTTGGCCTTTAATGTGGCACGGCTAATGTTACAAATTGGAGTTTCCAGCTTGGCCAAGTCAAAAGGCAGTTTAAAAGCAGAGTGTGCAGTCCGACCCCCCTCCAGCAGAGTTTCTGCGATACCACTTGAGGCTACGGCCAGAGCGATCTTCTTGGTCTGCCTGAGCTTGGCCTTAACCAGAAGCAGGTTAATAACAAAAGTTTTGCTTGTTCCACCTGGAGCATCGATGAAAACGAGACCGCCTGTACCCTGTTCAATACTGGAGATTATAGCATTGTAAACACGCTTTTGGTCCTCCATAAGGCGTGGCTCATTACTATGTACATAAGTGACCATCTCCTCTATGTCATAGCTGATCTCGAACAGGTACTCTATGGCAAGGCTACTGGATCTTGAATGTGGTGCAAAATCCTCTGTTTGTCAGGTTTTTGTGTGCACCAAAAGAGGTCATTATAAAGGCAGAATTGTATTTCCAGATGTTGGAGCGGAAGTGTTTAGCATTTTTTGTGTCCTCAGTAAGAAGCTTCCTTAGGACCTCCGGTGGAGATTGTAATGCTTGCAACTTTACCTTGCCATTATTGCAGTACCTTCCTGAGGTCTCACCTGGCCATTTCATGGCACCACAAAATGTACACACATTATCCATTTGGCCCATAGAGACCATATTGTTGGAACTGTAGTCTTTGGTAGGACTGTAGGAGAAGGCCCCTCTAAACCATGCAATGTTTTCTGCTAAAATGTGCTACTAATGCCGTATGCGATCCTCTCGTCCCAAAGATCCCTGGTTTCTGGTGTCTCGATGTTTCGTAGTTCAATGTTGCGAGCACGATTTTGTTGCAGCCGTTGATCTCTGACTTCTGGTGTCCCGTTGCTTCGTAATTCAGTGTTGCGAGCACAATTTTACTGTATCCGCGCTGTATTAAACTTATAACCATGCAACTTCCAGAATAGGAAAAAATGCTTTTCTGCCAATATGTTAAGGCCAAATTGGTAAAAACATCTAATGTAATTAAGAAATTTTTTACTTCCTTTTACGTAGTAAAGGAAGTATTGTGATCGCGAAAAAAAATTCACTCAAATTTAAGTCTAAATTTTGATTTTGCTCACCCCCGAATGAATGTTGAGTAGTTTTTTCGACCTGTCTGTACCTTCCAACATGTAACCAGCCGAAAAATCCTCTTCGACCACCCCCGAGTCAATTACGACGAGTTTTCTCGTGACGTCTGTATGTACGTATGGATGTGCGTATGTATGTATGTATATCGCATAACTCAAAAACTATATGCCGTAGAAGCTTCTAGTTAGGTGTTTAGGCTCTGAGGAGGGTCTAGTTGTGCACCTCGCCTTGCGGTTGCATTTGAAAGTTCTCCAAGGAGGTGTTTCACCCCTTTTTGGGGGTAAATCAGTGTTAATTTCAATGCAGACCTAAGTGATATGAATTGGTGCTACCACTTGGTGATATATCGCCAAGCGTTTGACGCCAACTTGGCGACACATTTGGCGAAAAAATATATTTTTTGAATTAGGATTCAATTTGGCGCTATTGGCGATATTTTGCGAAAAATCCACTGAATGATGTTAAAATCGGCGATTTTTAGAAAATTGATCATTGTAAAACATTTTTCTCCATTGTTTTTCGTGGAAAACTAGGGATGTAAATGTCTGAATTATTATCTTGCTCCCTTCAAGCGTTATTTTACACGTAAAATGAAGTAGTATGGAGTCCATACCAAATTTTTTGACTATAAACACTTTCCATTTTCTATGCGTTGCCAAAATCAGTTCCCTTTTTATTTACCCAGTTAGCGATTATTGGCATAGAAGAATATAAAAATCCTAATAAGAAAGCAATAAATTTCCTACTTACTCCAGAGAAGCCTTGGTTCAAAATTTTCATTATGATCACTATTAATATTGTTGTTGCAAGCAACAAATTTTTACTACAATGGACTGAAAATATAATCATTTAATAGGGAAACTATATGAAATTTACTGTTTTTTATAATGACTTTTTTAAACTAAGTTGTTTAGAAAAAAATTATAGCCTATCCTGATTCCTGTTAATGTCTACGGTGAAAAAATGGTTAAAATCGGTTAAGTAGTTTTGAAGATTACCCCGGACATGCATACTAAAGTAGTCATTTATGTATAGAGATTTCTGCCTCCGGCTCGGTTACTTTCCTATTCCATGCTGACGAGTGCTAAAAAGCCCGAAACTGCAGTCCATGGATGGAATAACCGAGTTGGCGGTATATTGCATGTTTCTGCCTCAGCCCTAGCTTAGGGGGGGGGGCGTTTGTTTATTGCTTTATAAGCTGATGTATTTTCGCCGAAATGTAGCTCATGAAAAGATTCTATAAGGTTATTCAGTAGGAAGTTGGAAAACAACAACAATATATTTATTTTTGAATATCCATAGCGCGAAAAAATTTGTGATCAGAAAAGAAAAATTGAAAACAAATTTTTTATCAAAATGAAACAATGTCTTCCAAGGCTAAACGAGCCTGAAAATTAAAAAAAAAAATACAGATTCTCGATTCTTTTTGATTATAAAAAAAGTACCTGCATAATTTTTAAAAAAAGCGTAATTTTGCTTCAGAAATAAATGTTTTTGTATTTTTGTTACTCAAACCTGAAAGCAAAATTCAAAATATTGCCGCGATCGCACCAAAACGGGCTCGAGAGCGACCGCGATCAATGGGTTGCTTACCGCTGCATTAAACTATGCAGCGCAAAGCAACAGGTTGCGTTGAGACTGAAGCTTGCGTAGAAGCTTTTGCTGAGGAAAGATTTTGCTGCCGTTCTTGTTTCAGTAGAGGGTATTTTAGACTAGAAGAGCGGAGTGGAGCGAAGGATCGCGGAATCGTAGAGTTAATACAAAGCAAGTGCCTGTTGAATGTGTGAGATCGAAAGTCCGGTGTTTCGGTATGTTGAGCAGTAACCACGAGTACCACACATTGAATAAAATCTTCAGTTTCGATTTTACTGTGGAGATGACTGGTGGCGCCATCTCTAAATGGTTAGACTAGCTGTTGGTGATAATCACGTTCGCTTTTTCATCCGCCGTTAGCAAATGTTTACTTTCGTGTCATTGACACACACACACAAGAGCGAGTGCAGAAAGACAATGTACTTTTATAAAATAATATTTTGAGTGTCTATGATAAATCGAGCCACGGATCCTTCAATTAGGGCGGAATTCAGGTGAAACACTGCATCTACAAAAGTGCGTTGCACATTGCACACTGCATCTGCAAAAGCGCCGCACCGGCGCTTTTGCGCGAGCAACGTTTCACAAGAATCCGAAAGTTTGCGTGTGCAACGCACTTTTGCAGATGCAGCGCTTCACCTGAATTCCGCCCTAAGTTTCAGAATTTTTGAACGTTATTGAGTATGATAATCGATTGCTAATAAAACTATAAATATTTTCGCCAATGGGCACTTTCTCAACTTCAAAGCATTGCAGATGAGAGGAAAAAAAATGTTAGAAGTTCTCAAGTTTTGTTTGCATCGTAATAACATATCCAAGCTCAACCGTATTACATTACCAAAAGAAGGGGGAAATTCAAAATCCAGTTCAGAGTCCAGCGAAGAATACTAGAACTGGGAAAGAAAGAGAAAGGACACAGCTGTACATTGAAATCTAAAAAAAGGATAGAATTTTGCATGGGTATTCAGTAGCGCAGCCAGAACTTCTTTCTAAATAGGTTTTTTTTGGTAATAACCCATTTGGCCTCCTATGAGTAAATAAAACACCGTTTTGGGATTAGCAATATGGGTTAAAAACAAAGTTTAGGTCGGAAGACTCCCCCTCCCCCCGGCTGCTTTCACTTCGTAACCAATTTTCAATCACCCACTAGTAAAATCGTAGACCTAGACGAAATTCTCAATTTTTAAAATATCAATTTTGCGTTTGGCCTTTGTGTAAATATTGTCCTAGAGAGCACACTGTTAAAAAAAACCTGAATTTTCAGGAAGATTTTTACTGATTTTAACAGTAAACCGCGATCCTTTTCGTTTCAAAACAGAACTTTTCCTTGAAAAAACGGAACTATTCCGTGAATTACCAAGTTGGAGAAACAAAAAACGGAATTTACCCGGTTTTGTGGTTGAAATATAACCGAACAAGAGAGTTAGAGACAGTCTGAAGAGACTTGGCGCGTGCGCAGAAACTACGTCGGCAGCATAAATGATTCATAACTGAATCAAAGTGCACAGCAAAAGTAACACAAAGTCGTCGAGAATTAATATGCATGTTTAAGCTTCTGTGAAAGCGACTTGTGTTATTCGCATTAGCATGGAAAAGAGGACATCTGGTGTCTTGTCGTTTGGATAGCTACTTTACAAAAAACATCACAGTCGAATGTTATTTTATCGTGTTCCTCAGGACGTTATTATGTGTGCCATTTTGTTTCAATTTGAAAATGCTTCGTCGAAGAGCGTTGACTATTGTTATAGCATTCGAAGAAGAATTATTCCAGGATTCTGCGTAGTTAATCAAATTGACTGGAAAAATAATTTGGATCTTTTCATGTGATTATTCGGTATCCAGCATTTCCTCTAGCTCAACATTTTTAAGAAGACTTCGTTTATCGCAATGGATAGAATCAAAATGGGCAACAAAAGGGCGTGTTAGTATATTTTAAAATCTACTAACTCTATTGTTGCCTTTTTTGAGCAACAAAAATTGAAAATTTTTATTTTAAGAGGTAAGAATTTTTATTTTTGTTACTGCTATTTTTATTTTAATCTGAGTCCAGACTTAACAGTTAGTTATTTCATGATGTAAACCAATTGTGCATTTTAGTAGTTGCATGTAATAAACTTACTGGTGCTGAGGGTTAGTAAAATTTAGTGAAATGATTTTTGTAATTTTATATCAAGATTTAAAAGCTTAGTTTCAAAACTTAGCTTTTTTACTTTATGACTTTACTTCGTTAATGTGACGAAATTAATGTTGTCAAAACTACGAAAATGATTGTCAATATGACGATACTAGGATAAAGAAATATTTCGCTACATTTGACGAAATTCATCCCCAAAAAAATGACGAAATGTTCGCTCGGGGTATATTCTTGGAAGTGATTTCATCAAAAACAAAGAAAATTCGTTAATTTTGAGAGTGCATTTCTGAAAGTGTTGATCACTATGAACACCATAACGTAAATATATATGAAAATAAAGGAAATCAGTAACAATACAGGATTTTTTTTTAAGGAACCGCGAATGTTTCAAATTCAGAAAGGAAAAAAAGAACTTTCGGAATAACTTAATTTTTATTCAAACATAAGAGAAAATATTTTTAAAAGAGTGCACCTTGTTAATACTTTTTAATTTTTTGAAGTTATTCGCTCAGAAATACTATGCATTGATCATTCCATCTTCAAAATATTTGAGTATTTTATGCGAGATTGATGTAATCTTTTCAAAAAAATCATGTTACTTTAATGAACTAAAATTTTTAATGAAAAAAAAAAAAAGCCAATTCTTATATTGCTTTAGTATTTTTTTAAAGGCAAGATGTTTAAAAGTTTGAAGTATATGAGCGGATATTTTCAAACTTTTTCTAAAAAACAAAATTCGTAAGAGTTTTAAGTTTACATTTTTGCTCATCATTTTGTCTTATATATATATATAATTATCTGGTGAGCTAGTTTACGCTCCTTTTTTAATTGCTCTATTTTTCTGTTTCTCATTTTCCCATATTTTAATCACCCACATTTTTACGTTATAGGCTTATACCTATACGCCTATACTTATATATGCAAGATGGAAAATTATTGAAATTTTGCAAAATAAACAAGCGCTTTTATAGCAGCTTAATATTAATAGCAAATAATATATGAAAGTTTAATAAATTAGTCCTTTAAGTGGCGCAAAATGTGTAGATTGGAAAAAACAACAAATGAACAAATTGAAATTTTAAGAAACTTTAGAGAAACATTTGAAAATTTACGAAACATGTTTGTTCTTTTTATATGTTTATATTGTTTCGCAAATTTTCAAATGTTTCTTAAAATTTCAATTTGTGCATTTGTTGTTCTACACAATCTACTCATTTTGCGACACTTAAAGGACTAATTTATTGAACTTCCATAGATAATTTGCTATTGATATTAAGCTGCTATAAAAGCGCTTGTTAATTTGCAAAATTTAAATAATTTTCCATCTTGCATGTATACATATAAGTCAAAGCGTATAGGTATAAGCCTATAACGTATAAGCGGGGATAATAAGAACCGAAAAAATGAAGAACGGAGAATTACGAAACGAAAAAATGCCTAACGGAAAAATGACGAACGCTCCGTTCGTAATTTTTCCGTAAAATCACGGAAATATAATTAACGAAACGGAAACACTCCGGCAACTCAGCTGCCGTATATTTTTTCGTTATTTTCAGGAAATTTTTTTAACAGTGCACTGAAAATTCAAACCAGATTTAAAGTTACATATTACTGTAATGTCATTAAAATGAAGATTTACTGAACAGAATTTCGGAACTCCGTGGCCGAGCGGAGGAAAGTGTTTGCCCAAACAGCTGCTTGAGCGCAGTAATGGAGGTCGTAGGTTCGATTCCCTAGATGTTAGTTCTATTCTTTGCGAGGACAATCTCTTCTGCTTATTTTACGGGGGCAAGGCTTTGTTCACAGTATTTTCTTGGATTTGAAGCTATTTAGCTTCTTCCACAGAAAAGTAAATTATTGGAGTTGTAACGATGCGATTATCAAGTCTGAAAGTTTAATATACCTCTAATACTTAAGGTCAACTATAAGTTGAACAAAAATGTCCATCAGTCTATCCTTTTCCATTTAAAGAAAAACGCCACTGAACTTCATGATTGCCACTTGTTCTTGCTTGTGGCAGGATTTTCAATTTTCCTTGAACCAATTGGAAATACAGCTGTTCGTACTGGCAACGCCACTGATTTATTTACTTCAGACTGGAATGCTTCCGGAGATAGGAGGTGTTCGCTGTGTGATAAATACATTGTTTATAAAAAACATTGTCTACATTCATACCAACTTTCATGATTTTATTACAAAATGCAGTTTTTGGCTATATTTTCGACCATAACCCCTCTACTATATATTAAAACTTGGATGCCTTACACAAGAGTTGATTGATCGGATTTAACGGCACACACAACCATGCTAATAACAGGTATGATTTTGATTTTATGCAAACTTCGTGAAATTTTTAACTGTTTTTATTTGATTATTTATTTTTTGTCGTGAAAGCTTTAATGCCACTAAAAATATTTTATGAACGTTATGATCTGCATCATAATCTCCGTTGAAATTCAAATGGTTCGTAACAGCGATCATTGAATTTTAGCTTGAAGAAATGGACCTGGAGTTTCAATGAAACAAGTAGCTGCTCGCGTACTTTATAGCGTTTAAAGCCCGAACTCCACATAAGCGGAAAATCGACGGAAACAGAAAGCAGAAACTGAAAAAACAAGTTTTTCCCCTTTCCGCTGGGCAGAATCGCGGCAGACTCGGAAGTAGAAAAATTTCAACTTTTCTGCCGCTACTGGCGGATTCCGCTTTGGAACAGCCAATAGGAGCTCGTCTTCAAATGTGAAGCTTTTAACAATGGCGGCCACCGTATGTGTTGTTGAAAGCATGTCTACGAAGTACAATCTCGAAGTTTTTAAAGAAGAAGTACAAAATTATCCTTGTTTGTACGACAAAAAACAGAAAAGACTATAAAAATGTTGTTTTAAAGACATCGTATTATGGACCACGATTGGTGCAAAATTTGACCTAATCGGTTAGGAACATGATCTCGTTGGAAGAAATGGCGCCATCTATTGCATAAATATAATACCTTTCGATATTTTTTTCTTTTTAGCCCCTTACATTTTTTGGTAAAAATATAATGAATTTAATCACCTTTAACGATATTTTCAATATAGTTTTGCAAAAAAATATCAGACCGACATTTTTTTATAGTTTTAGCATTAAGAGAAGTTCAAAAAAGTCAATAGAAAAAATCTAATTTGCAAAAAATCAGGAAAAAGTTTTTAGATAAAACAAAAAAAATTGGTTGAAATCTTATTTTAAAGTTTTTTTGTTTTGAAAGGTATTTGAGGTAAATGGTTTTGAAATTTGAAGCAGATATTATTTTAAAAAAAAACTGACATCTAGGATTCAAATGATGCACTTCGTAAAGACGAACTGCGATAAAAATGTGTGTGTAGGCGGATAATCGTCCTCACCCAAAAGACTGCTTTCGTTTTTTTTTTCTTTTTGATTCTGATAATGCAACTGTAAAATTAATCAAGTGTAATCCGACCATGGCAATAACTTCGTCTTGACCGTCCATTTTCCCCGCTGAAAGCACAAGAAAATGCTAAATGCATAGAATCCACCTGCAGATGGCGCTCTGGAATACGCCATCGATTCCGCGCCGCTGTTCTGCTCGAAAAACCACCTGTTCGGCGGAAACTCAACTGAAACAGAAATTCCGTTTCTGTGTACGCTTTCGGTTTTCTGCTCATGTGGAGTTCGGGCCTAACGCCCGCTCAGACCTTCATTTTCTTAGCAAGAAGGCACTAATAAGTGTCAAGTAATATTTGGGCGATTATTTGTAAACTCGTCATTTTCCGTACAAAATCTGTCCGGGCATGTTGTTTTAAAATGTTCGTTGCTCAGAAAATGAATCTATTACTTTGGTTTAAAACACGGCAGATTGAAGTTTGTGTTTTTCTGATAAATCATGATAGGAGGGTAAGTCCCCTGCTTAGTATAACTAGGCAGGGGACTGTGCCAGGTAACTGTATTTTTCTCTTTGTTGCGCAATATCTGCAAAACTATTGGAACATAATTAGTTACGAGACTACCTATAAATTTAGGCAGAAATCGTGGACATGATAACTAATATGTTTTATAATTAAATTAATTGACATTAATAAAATCACTTCCCAGAGGACTGTTTTCGCAACGACCCTGATGCATACTTTCAGTACAAATGTGGCTCTTGAACTGATTAAAGTAGGGTTTCGACACCGTTCTCGGAAATTTCGGCAAAGTAACACTGGTTACTTTAAACTTCATGCCAAAAAACATTTGCAAGAGTAACCGACTTTTTGTATTGAAGCTTTGAATTTGTGGCAGAGGACTGTTTCAAAAAACTCTGGACAGAACTTACATAACAATATTATGTTTTAGAAATACGTTATTAGATCTTATTTCGTAAGAAAAATATAGCTTCAGCGTCATTCCATATAAAATCAACAAATTTTCAGAAAAGTTCGTGCCGCACCATTTTTGATTTTGATCACATTTGGTAGGTGATATGCACCAATATTCTGTACCTCCAAATTGTTTTATTTTTTTCTTGAAAAATTTTTATTCTCGAGATATAGCCATTTTTTTGCTCCGCCGATGAGTAAAATTCGGCATTTTTTATCTTTTTTCTAAGAACTCTGGTAAACTTATTTAAAATGGTAGAAAGATCAAACATGGCTTATTTTAAAGCTGAAAGAATGAACTTTGATTTGTGCATTAAAAAAACGATTTAATTAAGCCTAAATAGAGATGTTTCGAGGTCAATTCGAGGTTTAAAAAGTGCCGTTTTCGTGATTTCAAGCATGAAAAAATATATGAAGGACTGACAGTGGGGCTCTATTTTTTTTTCTCTGGTACCGAGCTATAGATACTAGAAGTACATAAAAATATAAGATAATACCTCTAATCCTTCATTATGAAAGAAATGCTTGAACTTCAGAAAAAATGAAAAATGGCCTTTTTCACTCCCCAAAAACGGTCTGTTTAACAGGTAGTAAAAATTTGAAAATGCATGGAGTAAGAAGGTGTTACATTGCCCTTTAAAACGAAACAAAAACTGTCTTGTTATTCCAAGGCATTAAAGAGATATGAGCCTTCAAAATAATACAATAATAACTATTGCAAACAACTCAAAACAGTTAAATAGACTGGATAATTACCTAATAAAATTCCACTTAACCCAATTTTATTGAAATATATTTGCAAAATATTATTTTACACAACAAATAGCACCCAGTTATAGATACTAGAAGCACAGAAAAAAATAAGATGGCACCGGTAGACTTTCATTATAAAAAAAAATGCTTAAACTTGAGAAAAAATGAAGAATGGCCTTTTTCACTTAAATAAAACGGTCTGTGGAACAGGCAGTAAAAATTTGAAAATGTATGGAGTAAGGAGGTGTTACATTTCCCTTTGAAATGAAACAAAAACTGTCTTGTTGTAGCTGTTTTAAAAAAGGACATAAAAATCTCGGGTTTTTGTAAAAATTTTGTACAATAAGGAAAATATTGGAAAAAATCAGAATGCATTAAAGCTCAAAAGTGAAAGATTCTATCTGCTGTGCATATGGTAAAGCAAGGTGACTGGGGGGCAAGGTGAATATTTCCATCCCCAACGCCTTGGTACATTACTTGAAACAGCGACAGTTCGACATGGATCCAAAGAAAAAATATTTGTTTTTAGTGAAAAGTTATGTTTTTAATTTTATGTAATAAAGTAAAGTAACAAAAATTTAAAGATATTTGTTGTGTAAAATAATTTTTTGACAATATATTTCAATGAAATCGGGTTAAGTGGAATTTTATTAGGTAATTCATCCAGTCTACTTTTAAGTTCTTTGCAAGAGTTATTATTGTATTACTTTGAAGGCTTACATCTTTTTAATGCCTTGGAATAACAAGACAGTTTTTGTTTCGTTTTAAAGTGAAATGTAGCACTTTCTTATTCCATGCATTTGCAAATTTTTACTACCTGTTCCACAGGCCGTTTTATTGGAATGAAAAAGACCAGTTTAAGCATTTTTTTCATAATGAAGGTCTACCGGTGTCATCTTATTTTTTTCTGTGCTTCTAGTATCTATAACTGGGTGCTATTTGTTGTGTAAAATAATATTTTGCAAATATATTTCAATAAAATTGGGTTAAGTGGAATTTTATTAGGGAACTATCCAGTCTACTTAACTTGTTTCGAGTTGTTTGCAAGAGTTATCATTGTATTATTTTGAAGGCTCATATCTCTTTAATGCCTTGGAGTAACAAGACAGTTTTTGTTTCGTTTTAAAGGACAATGTAACACTTTCTTATTCCATGCATTTTCAAATTTTTACTACCTGTTCCACAGACCGTTTTTGGGGAATGAAAATATCAATTTTTCATTTTTTCTCAAGTTCAAGCATTTTTTTCATAATGAAGGATTACCGTTATTATCTCATATTTTTCTGTGCTTCTAGTATCTATAGCTGGGTACCAGAGAAAAAAAAACAGAGCTTCACTGTCAGTCCTTCATATATTTTTTCATGCTTGAAATCACGAAAACGGCACTTTTTGAACCTCGAATTGACCCCGAAAATTTTCTATTTAGGCTTAACTTAAATCATTTTTTTAATGCACAAATCAAAGTTTATTCTTTCAGCTTTAAAATAAGTCATGTTTGATCTTTCCACCATTTTAAATAAGTTTATCAGAGCTCTTAGAAAAAAGATCGAAAATGCCGAATTTTACTCATCAGTGGACCAAAAAAATGGCTATATCTCGAGAATAAAATTTTTTCGAGAAAAAAATAAAACAGTTTGGAGGCACAGAATATTTGTGCATATCACCTGCCAAATATGATCAAAATCAAAAATGGTGCGGCACGAACTTTCTGAAAATTTGTTGATTTTATATGGAATGACCCGTCATTTTCTCCTTCTTCTGACAAAGATAATTTCTTTTGTGTCCTTTCTAAATGGATTATACCTAATCAATTGATACTTGATGGCACAAAATGAAATGGAGAACCAATAAAAAATACACTTAATGGGTGGTAGTTATTAAAATTTATTTATTTTTTTTAAATTCTAAAGTCTCGGACATGATTTGTACCATTTTCGCTGGAATGACCCAGTACCAAAACACATGATAGGCATTGCTTAATATAGTGAATTTTGCCGAGCCTGAACGTATTCGCAGTTTTAGAGTTTGAATGCGCCACCTTGCGGTGAATTAAGCTATTAGCTGAAGAGGTAAAACATTGCAATTTTGTGAGGACAAAGCAGAGATGTTTTTTCTCTGACAAACTTTGGCAAAATTACACTTCAGTTCTTCTTTGTATTTGCTGCACAGAGCTTTTTTAATTCGGGAATTATGGGAACGGCGACAGCAGCAAAAATCGTTAAAGTTTTTCCTCAGGCGAAGCCGTGGCGGGTAACTCTAGTGCATAAAATAATATTTAATAAGCCTTTTATTGAAACTCATTTCACTTGCACTGTTTTTAAAATAATTTTTCCAAAATGTTGTTGATGAAAACACCGTTTAGAAGTTGGCGAGAGTCGGGAGGGACAGGACACTTTTTCACCAAAATGATTACACAACATTTCAATAAAATGGTTTTAGAAGCACGCTATAATTTAGGTGTACCTCATAGCTGCTACTTTATATTAAGTTATAATATTAGATGTTCGAAACATTAAAAGCAACTGACAATTAAAAAAAAAAGTAATTTACTTTTGCTGAAGTGAAATAAAATTTTCTGAAATTAATAATACTGAACTCTGCAGCTAAAAGGATTTACAGCAATAAATATTGTGCTCTGATTATTTTGTCAGGTGAAAGAGTCAGAAATTAAAATTAAATTTTAGCATAATTCAAAAGTCTCCATCGCCTCCGATTCTCTCCCACCTGTTTGAACAACCAAGTGACTAAATTTTCAAAAATTCATGTTTTGTTGCAAAACACATTGTGTTTTCCTGTGTTGTCTGTCTATAACAATTGATCTAAGTCTATTGTGAGAGTAATTTCATTTTTCAAAACTGATGCTCCGCAATCAAAATACAAATTCTACAAGCTGACAGCTCTTTGAAATGAATTTCTTCCAGTATTTCTTATTCATTTTCACCATCACCTGCAAAAGTATAATGCGGTCTTGGGGGGGGGGGGTACATATGTCCCGTTGCACCCCACTAGAGTAAGCTGCTGATTTTAAAACATAATAATTGAAATAAAATTCCTGCCCCAAAATAAAGAATTTACTTAAAATACTTGCTACAATTAAAGAAAGTGCGAAATTCCCCTTCCCATTAACAAAGAAGAGTCTAATTTAAATACCGAATGCAATTTGTACAACATATCGGTTCTACCCATCATTCACCCAAGCCTTATCTATCGCGACCTGTCACCATGAATGCAAAGGGGTAGGAGATAAGGAGTGGACAATAGGTGCTGGAAGAGTGAACTGAACACCTGCTGTTTTCCTGGAATGAAGGGGAAATCATTTCAGAATAGGGATTTTTAGCAGGACTTAATGCGCTTATACCACGTGCTTCCCTATATCTTAAATTGAATTTCTGCGGTTCGTTCTTCGTTGATTTGTTCGAAGGGGCGACGGAAAACTTCAGGATGATTTGCGCCATCATAGAAAGGTTTCATGTAAGGGTCATTTCATGTAAAATGAGCAAAAATGAGAAAAAAGTAGTGGCCGCATGGTTATAGATTTTTATGAAATTTAGTACACAGGTTCATTTTATGCATATATAGAAATATCTAAAATAGTTTGGCTCAATATTTTTAATTTTAGTCGTTACATGCAACTGAAACGTGGCATTATTTAGCATCATTCCGCACAAATGCTAAATGTTGTATGTTTGAAGCCCTATATTTTATTGCTTACGTCATGCAAACGAAAAAAAATTTATATAATAGCCGTAATCTATGGAATAAGGTTATTTATCAGCCTCGCATTTACTAGTTTGATTGCAATAGTTAATTTTTTACTGAGTTGTAAAAACTGAAAATAACACAATTTTCTCAAAATTAAGCATTTTATTTTTTATTCTCGAGCTTTAAAGAATGCATTAGCATTCGCTTACATTAATACCTAGTAAAGTTCCAGGTATCATAAAACAAATGCCTTACTTTTGGAGTTTCATTTAAACTCCTTCCGCAAAATCAGCTTTAAACTTAGAGACATTTTGTAAAATGACGATTTTCCCCTTTGTTTAAACACAAAAATTTAAATAAGGAACACTTCGGACAACTGTCAATTTTGCAAAAATGTAGGGTATTATGTCTACTATTAGCTTCGAGAGTCAAAAAAGTGCATTTTTGGTTCTCAAGTTTGAAAAAAAAATCGCAACAGCAGCATTCTCTTGGGTCATTCCACGTGAAAGAAATTGAGAAAAAAGTATTGGCCACATGGTGATAGATTTTTATAAAATTTGGTACACAGGTTCATTTTGTACATATAATAACGTATCTAAAAGTTCTTGGCTTAAAATTTTCTATTTTAGGTGTTACATGCAATTGACGTGTTTAGTGGTGACGTCATGTTGCTAGGGTAGCTGAAGCTGTTTCCAACAAACCGTTGTCAAGGCGAAGTTTCCATTGCCCAGTCTGCGAGACAAGCTACGGTGAGTAACAACATATATTCGTTTATCCATCATTTATTCTACTTCAAACTTGTTTCCAATAGAACTTGTTTTAAAAGTATTTTTAAACTATGTTTATGCACCATTATTGCATCCTTGCTTCTTATGTTTATCTGTAACTTGCAGAAACATTAGAAAGAAACTAGGCCTATGATGCGTTCGTAGTAAGCATCGTGTTCTTACGTTAGTAATATTTATTCATCTGTTTTGTCGTTTTATGTGCTGCTGTTGTGTTTTTAACGCTTTGGAATTATTCTCAGGTTATTTATATGAACCATTATTGCATGTTTGATTCATATATTCATCTGTAAATTGCAGAAACATTAGAAAACAAATAGGCCTGTGATGTGCTCCTAGTAGACATCGTGTTACGTTAGGAATATTTATTAGTTTATTTTGTCGTTTCGTGTGTTGCTGTTGTGTTTTTAATGCTTTGAAAATATTCTCAGGCAATTTATATGCACCATTGTTGCATATTTGCTTCTTATATTCATCTGTTAATCGCAGAAAATACATAGGCCTGCGATGTGCTGTTAGCAGACACCGTGAACAATATTTACTCGTTTAGTTTGTCACTTTGTCAGTTCTGCTAATATATTTTTGATATTTTCAAAGTATTCTGTGTTCTTCCAATGCTTATCTAAATTGTATGAAATGTATTAAATACATTGCTTCTTTAAATGTGCTGCGATTATTCTGTTGTTGTGTGAGCAGTGACCTCCTTGTTGCTTTTTTTTATTGTTATTAATCCACCCATCCATCATCATAAAATTCCTTTTGTTTTTTCCCTAGAAAATGGTTATGTGTTTTGTTCCAGACTGTAAACATTACAGCGAAAGGGAAAACTGCAAATTTTTCAAGTTTCCAAAGCTGGAGCCTACCAAGAAACAGTGGATTAAGAACATTAGGTATGTATCACTTTAATTTTTATCAAATTAGTTAACTAATGATTAGTGTAGCCTTCTATGGAAAACTTTCTACCTACGATGCCCACAAAGAGAATGTCGAAAACTCACGTTTAAGTGGGAAGTTTGGGAAAGTTAATTTTTAAGTCAACTTTTAAACCATTGCCATTGCTGTTCAAACATGGAGAGATGAATTTTAATCTGACATTTTAAGCCAAGGTTTAACTTGATGAACCTTTATTGTAACTTCTGTTGTTTTGAAATGTAGTTTGAGATAACGTTATTATTTTTTGATGTTTTCATTGAATGAAATTTCTGTAAAGCTCGAAAGTATTGTGCAGGTCAGCTATTGTTCTTAAATAGCAATCTAAATTACTTGTTTTTATTTTTTTATGAGAAGAGTTGAATGTAAAACTTCCAGTTTTGCTGTAAGTACAAAATATTCTGTAACTATTTAAACAAGTTGATCCTGTACTAATTGCTTCGTTATAACGAACAGAATGCTTCTCTACTTGGATTAACTCAAGCAGATACTGTTTATTCATTGGGGAGAGAGAAAGGCTTTGTAACATGTTCATTTGATCATGACAACAATGAAATGTTTTTTCTAAAAAAATTTCTCTAAATATTTTTAGAAGAGAAGATAGGGATCCATCGGAGCATTCCCTGGTATGTGCCTGTCATTTCGAGGGGGGAGATAGAAAGAATCTCCTTACAATTTTCCCTAGAAACGAAGGAAAACGGATGTGTTTCCCACCTGCGGAAGGTAGAAGAAAAAGGTATGCAAAATTTATCTCATGATGTATAGTTTCTTCCCATGCTTACAATAATTACTTGCTATTTGGTGATGCAAATTTCATTTTTTAATTATATTTGTATAGTTATAAAGCAGTAAAGCTCAGACATTTTAAAATATAATCTTCACTGTGAGCATTTATTTAATACTGTGTTCAAAATATCCTCCGCCAGTTATGGATTTATTTTGAGAAAAGCAGATAGAGTTGTCCTCAGATCCCCACTGAACTTAAGAAAAAAATCTTACTTGTGTTATTGCATTAATTTATGTCTGAATCAAGTTTTAATCAGCTGTACACCAATTTGCCGTACAGATATTTAGGTGCGATAATTTTAAAATTAAAAAGATTTCTGGACTTTGAATAATAATTAGCGGGATAATGAAAAATATAAGCTAATAAGAAATAAATAATCTGAATGAGTTAAACCTGAGAAGATAAGATGCTTATTATTATTTTTGTAATTTCTATTATGTAATCATATTTATGTGAAAACTGCTATTCATTGCACAAATGAGAAAAAAATTAATTATTCCTAAATAAACAGAAATTACTTCTTTATTTGATCAAAAATCATCATAGTTCTTCAGAGTGTTGTTAATAACATATTTTTGGACTTAACACACAAAATAAAAAGGATAAATTGCTGTTCGCAATCTTTTTATTTTCAAACTAAATTTGATATTCCCTAGTTCTATTTGAAAAATGTCCATCTTTAGAAGTTTAACAACCTTTACCATTATACTTACTATACTTTTAAAGATCAACATAAATAATAACTCATGAGTGATTACTCATTCATAGCTAGATGTTGTTTGAACTTTCAGTTTATATTTGGGAAGTTTTTTTTTCCTTTTTTTTGTGTGTGTTAAAAAATTGTGGAATTTTTTTCTTAGACAAAACGTTACTAGAGCAAAGGACGTACCCTCAGCAGCTGAAGCAGAAAATGCCAACGCAGCAGATGAGGATGAAAATGAAGACGCAGAAAACTGCCAATTTTCACCTACTACTTCTTCCACTCTGACAGAAGCAGAGAATTACCTGCTCAAAAAAGAAATTGAAATGTTAAGAAAAGAGAATGAATATCTTAGGGCATTTGTGTGTAGGTATGAGTATTTGAAGGAAGACAATGAGTTATTGTATATGTATACTGGCATTATTAACAAAAATATTTTTCAAACAATATGTGATCTATGTACCATGAAGGAAATAAATTATTATGCTGGATGGAGTGTAACAGCTTTGAGTAATGAAAACCAAATGCTGCTCACCCTGACCAAATTAAAACGCAACCTGTGTCATGATGATCTAGCAGCTAGATTTGCTGTCAGCCCTGGCACAGTAAGCAACATTTTCAGGACATGGGTGCTGTTGTTGCATAAATATGTTTACACACTCCTAATGTCCAATGTTCCATCACAAAGAAAAAACCAGTTGTGTTTGCCCAATTGTTTCCAAAGTTTTCCTCAGTGCAGAATGATTATAGACTGCACGGAAATCTTTTGCATAGCGCCTAAAAAACTGGCACATAAAAAATTGCTTTACAGCAATTATAAAGGTCAGAACACCATGAAGGGTCTCATAGGTATAGCTCCAAATGGTAATGTGACCTACATCAGCAAACTATATCCGGGCAGTACCTCTGACAAAGAAATTGTCAAAGACTCTGGTGTTTTGTCAGTTTTTGAAGATGGAGATTTGATTTTGGCTGACAAAGGATTTTTAATTACAGATTTACTGCCTGCGGGTATTACAGTGAATGTCCCACCATTTCTGTTTTCCCCTCAATTTACACCCGATGAAATAGCTCTTACTAGGAATATTGCTCGAGCTCGTGTGCATGTTGAAAAGGCTATTCGAAAAATCAAGGTGTTTTCAATTACAGCACGTGCACCACGGTCCCTTTTTGACATTTTTACAGAAATTTGGCAAGTGTGTGCTGCTCTTACAAATTTTCAACATCCCTTAATTAAGGAGGTTTCTGATAAATATTAATAAGTTTATAGTTTTCAGATTTCAAATTTTGCGACACCCATAATAGTTTTGCATTGTTCTTTAAAAATTTATACCTTGATTTTTCAGACAGAAATGGTCATATTTTGTGTTGTAAAGATTAAAAACCTGATTTCGTCAAATTAATTTTGGTTAATGAATAAATTATTTTCCCTAAAATGTATTGTTTTTGATTTTGCACTTATGAATATCAAATGCTTAACTTAAAGACAGTTTGTTTCACTTCTATTGAAACTTACATTTGTACTACAGCAAATAGCTGAGTCATTAAATTGAATTTTTTTTTAAATTTGCATAAAGAAGTCTAATTTTATAGTAAATATTTTCTATTGTGAATCACTAATTCATATCACTGATTCATTAAATTCAATAGTTTACAGACGTCGAACCTTAAGCCGACAAATACTTATGAGCAGTTTTTGCACTACCTAAAACTTTAAAAATTTTGTTTTGTTTGTAGTAAATTTGAAATGAGGTGTGATTTATAATATAAATTTAATTTAGTAATATTCACCAAAATAAATTGTTTTAAAAAATGCATACTTCTGCAAAGATTTTCAGCATCTTACTACTCTTTTTTAAATGATTTATTTGTACTTTTATGTACATTGTTTCATTTAATCATTTTGTAGTGCCAAATTTTTGACTGCCTTTCTTCTTATTATATTATTATCAAGGTTAAAATGCTCATGATTATTTGTATCTTAGTTTCGCTCTACTGTTCAAGCGGTTTATAAAAAAATAAGTTGTTAGTGTATAAAACAGAGGATGCTTTTCTGCCTCCATTACGGTAAAACACCAAATTTTTGACATTGGTTGTTCTTGCACCAAGATTCAGATTTAAATATACATTTGATCTAAAAAACGTCGGTACTTTCAATGTTAGTTTAATATGAATTATATTTAGTGCAGTAACATTAAAATATGAATTAATATATCCATTTTAGTTGCTTTGTTGGACGTTGGCATTTTCTTTTTCCGACTAGTGTTTAATATGTTACTTGGCACTTTTAATCTGTTTTAAAATTGATATGTTGCTAATGATGTTATTAGTATTATATAGAAAAAGATTACATTAATAAATTATATTATATTAATAATGCATTGACATGCCAAATAAATAAAATATCACTTTGTGATTCTTTTAATAGTAAATGAACGTTATTAAATTTTTTTTAATGGAAATATAGTGTGAAAAAATAAATATCGGATATATATCGCCGAACCCTGTGGTCCACTAAGTTTATCTGTATACCCCGTTAGTTTCTTTAATGTTAAGATATATCAGCATCATAAATTACAAACTAGGAGCTAAATGTTCAGAAATAGGTTTCGGAAAAAGTTGTAGTTGATAAAAGAATCAAGTAATGATAAACAATAATCACTGGTTTTTATTTACCTTTTCTCATATTTTCCGTTTTATTTTAAAATTTAAAAATATTTTGAAATTATGTGTAGTTACATGCCCATGGGAATAATTTTAATATGAGGTGCGGCCCTCGAGTTGAAAAAAGTTGGGCACCACTGATGTGGAAATTTTTTTCGACAGTCTAAATTATTGTATTGTATTTCAACTTGTTTTCCTTCAAATACTCAATCCAGACTTGTTTACCATATATAATGTATTTTTTCTAGAGTTGTGCCAAAATGTCAGTTCTCTCTTTTTTTTATTTTTGTCTTTAAGACATGTTTCATGTTATAAAACAATTCTTGTAACAGAAGTTGGAAGAAACATGGATATATATATTAATCTTTCTGAAAGTTATTTTTCCTCTCTGCTGCATTTTTCTAGCAAATGAGATATTTTTCACTTGTTTAAAAATAAATATTTTAGCATTTTTGTAGTGTTAAACATACATACCCAATAAACTTCAGAAGAAAAGTAAATGTTCTATTATACTGCAGTAATTATTACAGCAATGTTCAATTGTAATTGTTTAATCACCATACAATAAACACAGAATTATGTATGTTTGTATCTATTTCCTTGCAACTAAAGTTAACTGTGTTAACTCGCCAGTAGTAACATATTATTTTCAATTTATGCAAAATAAGCACTAGATTGCTTTTTATACAGGCTGTTTCATTTCATCAAAATCCATGGGATAAAAACAGCGCTAACCATTATAAATCAGATAATTTTATTTTTCAAGTATTATTTCACAAATTGAGTGTAAAAGGGTTTAAAATAACTTAAAAGTGGATTTTTGGGCCTCGACAAAAGTGTTTGAAAATATATTTTACAGGGCTCGAAAATTATAGTGCCCGACATGCCCGGGGCATGTAAAATTTCTGATCGGGCATGAATCTTCAACCCTTATATGCCCAGCTGGCTATGTAATTTTACGATCAAATATTTCTTTCCTAAACTTTATTATTTCGTATTTTTGAAAAAAATTACCATATATGTAAAGATTGAAATAATTCTTAATTCAGATACAAAACTGCAAATTTAATATTTTGTTTGTTTAACATATTGACTGCCCAAGTAGATGATAATTTGTAGTATATCCTTTTAGCTGACAGAAACAAAATTTAAGTTAGCTTATATGTGATTTGCTGTTTTCCTCCAGCTTAGAATTTGTCTTTTACAATGACATTAATATGGATATTTGACTTCCGAGGAGATGAAAGTAAAGCTAATTGACAGGTACATTGTATTTAGCCCAGCTCATATGCTACGTATGTTTTGTAGTTTGGCAATCGACGTCTTAACACTGTACGACAAATTCAAATGTTTTTATTTATAAACAAAAATAAAACTGGGCAGGTAAAAATGTTATTCGGACATGTACTTTTTAGATAAACATGCCCGGCGGGGCATGTAAAATTTTAAAGATTTTTCGAGCCCTGATATTTTAGGCAAAAAGTAAATAAATGTAAAATTTAATTTACTTAGCACTTATCCATAAGCTGGGCGCAAATGCAAGTCATCAAAGTATGTACTGAGTTTCTTACAACTAATAAGGAAAATTTTTCTTTTCATGACATATTCTCTGAATTCATAAATGAAAACACATTCGCTTCGCTTGGGGGCATTTGATTTTTCGCTTACAACGGATAAGTACTATTTTCTTAAATAATAAGTTTCGAATCAAAATCACATGAACATATACTGAGAAGTTTTTTATCTCTTATTAACTAAAGCAGTCTAATTTCTTTTTAATGAGAAAAAGTTAGTGTTAAATTACTTAAATTTTTACAATGAAAAGTTTTGGAAACTACCTGAAAATGCGAGTTTGCTTGAGATTAACACAGTAACATCATTACCATTGTCGTGTGAATCAGTATTTGATACACAAGCTGTTTCAATAAAACTTAAAGGAAGAAAGGCATAATTTTTCTTCAAAATGTATCACTTTTCCATCGAAATTTCTTCCTTTTGAAAATCTGAAGTCTTAGTTAGAATCGCACAGTGTGGCGAGGGGTAAAATGGCACAGTTAATAACAGGTATAACAGATGCACTGACTATTTTACATTTAAATTTACAATAGGACAAGTAAGATTATTTTTAAAAAAATACTTCATTTATATTTATCAATTATTATTAATTTATTTCCAACAAAATTGCATCCTTATTAAGTACAAAAGCAATATTCTGTAAATGATTATTGTATGGATTTTATCCGTAATGGTCCAGCTACTTGGAAGGAAAAAGAAAATTAAATGTTTTGGATATTTTTTCGTAGCGTCGTAGTTCCGGGCTTTAGTTCCTAGAAACTACAATTTTTTTTGTAGCAGTTTGCAGCTTTAAGTGTACCTTATGTGGGAATGCTACCGACTATTCAGGCTCAACTAGATCCAATAACTAACTAACCTTTGAAATGGTACAAAAACTTTATTGTATACATTTCACTTGAAAAACATACATTTATAGGATTTTGTTAGTTTTCAATCAGTGCCGAAAATCTGTCATTGGAATATAATTGAACAATGAGATATGCTTGTATTCCCTGGCTTAAATATGTTTATTTTAATTGTTGTCAATAAATTCAGCCAAATTAACAGCAAATCTAAAAAAAATTGCAATTCAACACCAGTCATACCGTGACAGAACATTTTCTAGTTTTTTTAAAATAAATATAAGCAAAGCAGTGAAATTGTTAATACCATTATTTATTTGTAACTTTAAATATTAGCACAACACATATAAAATGACATGGTATCAAATGCACATTTCCTAGAACTAGATCGATTCAAATATACAAATGCCATTCTTTTACATGTTACAATCAAGATGCACTTTTGAAAGAAATAAAAATATAACTGAAAACCAATAACAATTTTACTCAAATACAAAACTCACATTTAGGTTTTTATGTCAACTGTAGACAGGGTTCATACTCAAATTTGAAAATTAAAAGTAAGAAGTTTTTAAGTTGTAAGTAAGTTTTTATTAAAACAAAAATAAGCAGATATTATTTTTATTTTAATAACTATAGATAAGATAGTAAGTAGAAGTCAAAATAACTTTCAAATTTCTTAAACTTTTTGACAATTGACACTCTTAAAGAACACAGAATTTAGTTATTTACTTCTTGACAGAATAATAAACATCATAAATGCAAAAAGTACTATTCCAATGGCGAAGCAAAGAGATCGCGATTTTCATAATGAACACGTTAAACAAACAAAAAAGAAAAAAAATGGCACATTTAAGGATTTATTACAGTAAAATTATCATAATTTACATTTCAAAGCTCTACAATAAACAAATTATTAATAGCAATCAACGTAATTAAGCGTACGAACCCTGTATAGATGTTTAAAGGGAAATTCAACTGAAATGGTTGTAACACTTGCAGGCCAGGAAAGTTGTACCGAGCAGATGTTTCGATGACCAATATCAAACATGCAACCCTCCAGCCATCAGTCTGACACCTAACCATTTACGACTCCATTTTCCCATGTATACAAACTGTAATTGAGCAGAGTTAGCGGTTAACTCTATGCACTCGCCACCATATGTGTACCTGGCAGGTCTTCTGCAGGCCAGTGTCAAAACATGACCCTCTGGCGAAGATTTTGATGCCTGACCATTTTTTTTTTTTTTGTCGTGTGCCAGCCAGGCTGGCAATTTGGGGTGCGCTGCTTCACTTTTCCAACTGTACCGTAATTTGGTGTGAAGTCCGACTTCCACAGTACACGCATGCCATGGGGACCCGTTTATAGGGTAGGCAACCTTTCACATCAACACATTCACACAAAGAAAGGACAAGGACATGAGAGAGAAAGCACATCCATGCCCAAGCCGGGACTCGAACCTGGGGCCACGCCATCTGTGGCAGACTGCTCTGACCACTAGACAAAGTGGCCGGCGCCTCACCATATGCAATTAATGAAACCACTCTGCAAAAGCAAATTCCTTTACATTGCTCTGTGCACCAACCATAATATAAGTACATGGTAGGCCTCTCGCTGGCAGATATCGAAAACGCAACCCTCCGACCACAGGTTCTATGAATAACCACTTGAGATTACTTTTACTCATGTCTAAAACACTAAAATTTACATGCAGTTAACTCTGAGCATCAGCCTTCATATGTGTACTTGCAAGGTATAATCTTAGCGATACCAAACCATTTAAGATCACATTTGCCACTGTATAAAAAGTATGATTCTTTTGCAGTTACTTTTTGCATCAGTATGAATGCTATTTGTGTCTGTATGTAATAAGCACTGAAATAGTCTGCAAAAAGCATAAGTTAGCAACTGAAAAAAAAAGTAGGAATTAAGTTTACGACCCTTTATCTAAGTTGACATAAAACGCTTTTAGTGTTACAACTGCAAAAAGTACGTGCATCAAACATATGATTAAACTGGGTTTGAGAACTTGAGAAATTTTCACGCCATGAAAAATTAAACTCAAAACAGTAACTGAGCCAACTATAATATTTGGAGAAACCCAGAAATTACCAATAAACAATAACAGTTGGATTGCTACAAACACAATAATTACACACATAATAAAACAAGGTTCGAATTTAAAATATATGGATCACTCCACGGTATTCAATGTAACCAAACAATTAAAAAATTTATTAAAATGAGAGATTAGTAATTAATTGGTAAAAACTAATAGAGAAAACTAATTTTAAAAATGTAATCAGTACATCAATATTAAAGTGAATTTTTTAACAAGACACATCAATAGACAATTTGTGAAAAAAATATATTCAAAATTAGGGTATTTTCTTGAAAAAGTTGCTTTAAAAAGTAAAATTAAAAAATTACCATTTAGAAATAATTATTGAAATGCTAGAAATACAATAATTACACACATAATAAAACAAGGTTCGAATTTAAAATATATGGATCACTCCACGGTATTCAATGTAACCAAACAATTAAAAAATTTATTAAAATGAGAGATTAGTAATTAATTGGTAAAAACTAATAGAGAAAACTAATTTTAAAAATGTAATCAGTACATCAATATTAAAGTGAATTTTTAACAAGACACATCAATAGACAATTTGTGAAAAGAATATATTCAAAATTAGGGTATTTTCTTGAAAAAGTTGCTTCAAAAAGTAAAATTAAAAAATTACCATTTAGAAATAATTATTGAAATGCTAGAAATACAATAATTACACACATAATAAAACAAGGTTCGAATTTAAAATATATGGATCACTCCACGGTATTCAATGTAACCAAACAATTAAAAAATTTATTAAAATGAGAGATTAGTAATTAATTGGTAAAAACTAATAGAGAAAACTAATTTTAAAAATGTAATCAGTACATCAATATTAAAGTGAATTTTTAACAAGACACATCAATAGACAATTTGTGAAAAGAATATATTCAAAATTAGGGTATTTTCTTGAAAAAGTTGCTTCAAAAAGTAAAATTAAAAAATTACCATTTAGAAATAATTATTGAAATGCTAGAAATACAATAATTACACACATAATAAAATAAGGTTCGAATTTAAAATATATGGATCACTCCACGGTATTCAATGTATTTGAACGCTAAAAATAAACATTAAAATGTGAAATTAGTATGGAAAAGGAAAAAACTATGAGTGAAAATTAATTTTAAAAATTTAATCAGTACATCAACATTGAAGGGAATTTTTTAACAAGACATTAATAGGCAATTTGTGACAAAAATATATTTAAAATTAGTGTATTTCCTTGAAAACAGTTGAAGTGCTACAAATACAATAATTGCACACATAATAAAAGCAAGATTGGGATTTAAAATAAGAAATAAGTATATGGATCCCTCTACCGTATTCAATGTATTTGAGCACTAAACATTGTGATTAAAAAAAAACTATACATTTAATTGGTCCAGATTGTATGATAAATTTTGGTAGGTAAACAATGAATCATTCTTAAACTATTTACTTGATGAGAATTTGAAAATATGTGTTTGGTATTTTTACAGTGGAGAAAAAGAAAAGAAAAAGTTAAAAAAAAAGTATTTTGAAAATAAGCCAAGAATATCCCATACATTACACTAAATACTGTGGTAAGACATATATAGATTAGCAGTTTTGATTTGAAACTTACATGGGATGATCCAAAACCCACGGAATAAAGGTATTCACATAAAAAGATTTCAGTTTTTCAATATTTGATTCCCACTCAGCATCTTTAGAAATATGTACAATAACAGTTTGCTTGGTGGTCCACACTCCAAAACAACAGGAGTTTAAACCAGTGAAGTACAGTTCCCCTTGGACTTGGTGGTAGTATTCACGTTTTTTATCTATCTTAAATGCATTATCATCATTGATTTGGATAAAATACTTTTTATCCGTTTTCAAAGCCTCAGATAACAAAGAGTCCCGATATTTGAAGGCGCATTTCACTTCAATAATGTGGGTTACACCATTGGAATCTGTAGCAAATCCGTCTGGGCTGGCACCTAGATAACCACATGGATGCAGCCACAGACCTGTTTTGCGAATTTCACTGTTAAGATGCTTTTGTAGCACTTGCAATACAATATGCTCTTTTTGGCGGCCCCATTGCACTGCTTTAACCCCATCTATATTGTACAACCCCAGCAGTCGCTTAAACAGCGAGGATGGGAAATTACCTCTATTAATGGCGTCCAATACAACACCGAAATTGCTGGCTGTCAATCGATAATTGCGGTAGGCAGACCATTTCCAATTAGCACCTTGGCCAACAGTCTCCTCCGCAATCACCGGAGTAAGGTCTGTTGACAATGAGCAAGATTTCTCTAAAAATATAAATTTATCATCACTGGAATTATATTCCTCAGGAAAAATCACTTGCTCCATTCTTCGCCCTGTCAAATCAGAATTCTCTACCGGTGGTTCCTCTTTCAACAGAAAGCTGAAGCCAACAATATCCCCAGAACGGGCCAACGAATCCCTGACAAAGTGGATAGCCTCCACCTTCTCTTCCTCGGTTAAATCTGGAGGTGAATTTCCAGTCCGAGGAAACAAATCCGAAATTGTCAGGGTTTTTCTAGGACCTTTGGCAGCTTTCTTCATCCACCCACAACGGACATCAGTGACGGACATGTTGTGGTGGCCGTAAAGTAGCAGAGCAGCCATATGGTGGCACAGGTCCTGTCCATTTGGACATGTACATTGTGCCTTACAAATTTCCATGTCGTCAGACATTTGAACCTACAACAGAGAAGAAAAAATAACCATAGTACAAACAACATATAAGTGTGCAAAACTTGTTTTTATTTTAGACTGAATGCTATATCGGGGGAATGTACTAGGTCTGCAAAAGGCAAAACGCATAAGCAGCCCCTTCAGATAGGACAAATAAATTAAAAAATTATAATGCGAACATTTTCCAAGTCACGAACATTTGAAGTGATTAATTTAATTCAAATTCACAATAACTCATGTAGTATTATGCATTCAGGAAATAATTCATGAAGCTATGAAAACATATTTAATCATTATAATAGAATGTTTATTCGATGCAATCATTCCGACAGGCAATAATTTCAATAGGTTGAGTTTCTCACACTCCCAATATTTTTTTTAAATAAATTAATCAGCGAACTGAATTTTATAGCTCATGACACGACATGACAAGAGATTGGGGTAGGCAGCCCCATTGAATAGAATTTTCAAATAAACAAAGACAAGGCATGACATCAAGATTTCGGACATGACAAGATCATGAACATAAACACCATAGTGATTATGTAAACAATTTTTGCGTTACTCTTTTTCAAAATAAAACAACCACACATTTTTTTTCATAGTAAAACTGCTATTATTGGCATTACTATGAAGTAAAATATCAAATTAAAATCACTCGAATGATTAGGACCCAAACTTTTTACTTAATGCATGGGTTTTATATTTGGACATACACTTGAAAAATTGATCAGGAAGATTTCAATTAAGGGCATGAAAAAATTTTCAAAATCATTATATTATAAAATAAATAATCTTTACATACCTTAACAGTGTATGTTTTGTCCTTCATGCTGGCTGCGACATACTCCTCTATGACGTCCGACACATTGTCATAACTTATGGAGGAAATATGATTTGCCTCCATGGCATCTCTTCGCTTTTTTTGATAAGGGACATTTCTTTCTTAAAGTAATCCATGATTGCATTTATTTTTATAACTGATTTTCTTGCCATGGTTCAATGTCACACCCAAGATCACACGGCTCAATCTAGAAAAAATATAAAGGAATTTTATGAGATTGGAAGACTGAAAAAAAAAAGCATCCAGAAGCTCATTGCTCAGATAATAACATAGAGTGATCACAGCACATTCAAATGGTCAATTTATGTAATAATTTTCATATGATTTAGATAAGTATAGGAAGAAACAGGTAACAATGACGTGTATGCAAGATTGGAGAATACTTTGAAAATATCAAAAATACATTAGCAGAACTGACGAAGTGACAAACTAAACGAGTAAATATTGTTCACGATGTCTGCTAACAGCACATCGCAGGCCTATGTATTTTCTGCGATTAACAGATGAATATAAGAAGCAAATATGCAATAATCGTGCATATAAATTGCCTGAGAATATTTTCAAAGCGTTAAAAACACAACAGCAACACACGAAATGACAAACTAAACTAATAAATATTCCTAACGTAACACGATGTCTACTAGGACTATTTGTTTTCTAATGTTTCTGCAATTTACAGATGAATAAAAGAATCAAACATGGAATAATGGTTCATATAAATAGCCTGAGAATAATTTCAAAGCGTTAAAAACACAACAGTAGCACATAAAACGACAAAGCAGATGAATAAATATTGCTAACCTAAGAACACGATGCTTGCTACAAACGCATCATAGGCCTAGTTTCTTTCTAATGTTTCTGAAAGTTACAGATAAACACAAGAAGCAAGGATGCAATAATGGTGCATAAACATAGTTTGAAAATACTTTTAAAACATTAGAAACAAGTTTGAAGCAGAATACATGATGGATAAACGAATAAATATTGTTACTCACAGTAGCTTGTCTCGCAGACTGCAATGGAAACTTCGCCTTGACAACGGTTTGTTGGAAACAGCTTCAGCCACCCTAGCAACAGTGACGTCACACTAAACGCGTCCATTTGAATTCCAGTAGCGATTGCAATTTGCGATCGCCTCGAAGCGATTGCAATGGTGTTTTACTTGAATCCGGCCCTAAGCCTTTGGTTTCCAAGACTGCGTTTCCTACGCCTCTTCACAATGCCCCAAAAGAGGTGAGGCACTTCGTCGCCAAACAGCAATTTTAGCAGAAACGAACTTGGGCAGGAATTCAAGCGAAACACCATTGCAATCGCTTCGAGGCGATCGCAAATTGCAATCGCTACTGGAAGTCGAATTACATTAGAATCGCATCTCGTAGCGATTGCAACGTGTCCAAATTTGGGAATTTGCGATTGCATTGGTGAGTTGCGATCGTCCTTGTTTCACTTGAATTCCTGAATTGGAGAGATAAAAAGAGTGACGTATTTGAGCATGCGCAGCAAACTTCTTTAAAATTATAGGGGGAAAAGGTGAATGTTCGAGTGTTTGCATTTTCGCTTTCGTTCCAACGAGTTTCAACTCGTAATATTTTGACATCGCGGAGCTGCAAAAAATGTAACTTCATTAACGGCCGAAGTTTCGTCTCGGGCGGAAGGCGGGTCGAGAAGAGTTTTCGCCGGTCGGAAAAGGGAAGAACTTTTCGACCAAAGCTGGTCGAGGGCGAGAGATGGTTGGAAAGTTCCCTAGGCATTCTGCCCGGATGTTGCGTTATTCGTCTAGGCACTCAGCCGGATGTTTCGTCGCTGCTCATCGCAGCCAATCATCTTGTTGCCTATCCTCTGTCGTGAGGATCAGCTGTTCAATCGCACTTCACATACGTGCAGTTTGAGTTGAAATTTATTCATTGCGCAGCATGGCCAACATAAATAAAATTAAAACTTCGGCCCAGCAATGTGAAATCATGGTGGATTTCTTTGGGCAGTGTAATATGTGTTAGACGTTTTAAAATCAAGGTTTACACAACACTAGCAGTACCCGCACAGCGATGCCCGTGCAATAAATTTGAAGGAAGTCAACTGAATAAATTTAAATTTGCTCCAACCTTCTAAAGTAAAATTATCATATTCTTTAATTCAAATGTGCTCCACAACCTTTTAAATTCCACTAAAAGTCCTGTTAAAGTTTAAAACAATTCGGCAAATAAATCAAAAAGACATTAAGTTAAGTAAGTAACGGATTTTAATTACTCAATTTAGTCAATTTTCAAAGCTTAACTCTAAGCGCAAATTTAAACCACTATGTAACTTCAGGGACGAAAGAGAAGTTTGTCTGGAAAATGGACCTAGTGTTTCAGTTTTGCGTTTAGAGTTAAGTCTAAATTTGAGTAAATAATATCCCCTGTTCTAATTAACGGATAGAAACATGGCAAATACTTTTCTTTTTCAAAAAAAAACCTTTCCAGCCATGTATAATGTTAGGGGTGGGGGAAAGTCCCCCATCCCCTCAATTATGCGGAATACACCAAAAAATGAGACTAATTAATTAATTTCAAAATAACTAATTCAAAATTTAGAATTCGGCCTTTGAGGTGCAGTTCACGGGCATACATTCAAATTTTGTGCCAAGTTTCTAGTCTGTGGGGGCTTCTAGCCAGGGTTTCCGCTGCGGGTCGCATTTTTTGAAAAATGCGAAAATGAAGCAAGGCCTTTTTTGCTTTAATATAATAAGTACAAAAAACAATGCACAATCTGAGAGAGAGTAAGCATGACGATACCTAACTTAATCTTATTATAAATTTTATTCAACATGTAGAAAATGCTATTAAATTCAACAATATATTGTCTTAATGGGCACAAAATCCCTCCAATAAATGCATTGTTAACGATTTAAAAAAAAAAAAACGTGTGTTCTTTTAAAATTAATTACAAGTCTAAAATTTTCACTTTAAATTAAAAAAAATGTTACCTACTATGAATTTATTTTTATCAAGATTTCAAGGGTGAATTTTAAATTTAGCTTTCAACAGGAGATGAAGTACGACTAGATTAGAAAGATAGTAAACAGATTCACTATTTATTAATCTTTAGCATTTTGCTAAAGAATTTTCTCCAAATTTAGCTTTTTTGCTAAAAAAAATTTGAAACTCAGCTTAAACCCTGCTTCTAGCTCATCTGACTCGACTACACAGCGGAAACTCATGACTAGAGATGTAAAATTTCCGGAAATTTTGAAGTGATGGAAAAAAACCCGTTTTTTCCAGTTTTTTTTCCGAAAAAATTGGAAAAAAATGAAAAATTGACTTTTTTACAAATAAAAAGAAGCGTTTTTAAAAAGTTTTGTTTTTCTTAGACCATTTAAAAGGTTAATCATTAAAAATATATGCAATCAACACATTATTTTTCCTGATGACAGAAATACGCATAACTAGGTAGGTTTTAATAGGAAAAAAATAGCCTTTCTGTTTTATGACTCAAAGCTTTTTTGGTCAAACCCCACAAATGAATCATATCGTCATTTTACTGTTAATATTGGCTAAAGTGTGTCTACCCCTTACAATTAAATTTTCTATTTTAGATTGCCTTTGAAACTTAAAATAATAAGTAGACACTTTCAAACATCAATAATAGTGTTTGAAAGAAAAATAAGATTGATTTTTCTCCCTTGCAATATAACCTCATTATCCAAAAAAAAAAAAAAAAAACTATTGAGTTCTGGTTTTTCCCCACCCAGTCTAAATCCAAATAAAAATTAAATGACTTTTTTTTAAAAACTTTTCTAATAGAAAACTATAAACTGCGTAATGGTGTCTAAACCTGAACCAAATTTAAACTGGAGTTTCAACTTACTGCACTGCCTTGCTAAGCACAATAGTTGTACCCCTACTTTTCAACAAAACCAGAGTAATTAACCAGAGGTTGCTCTCTGTTTCGTATGTCTTATTAATAAAATGTTTTGTAGTCATTTGTGATTGGAAACTTTTTTTTTTAATCTGCTGAATAAAAAGTCATCACAACAAAATATATGGAGGCGCAGCTCTTTAAAATGCAATATCTCAGTTTGAGCTCAATTGCAGATTCTACTATGTGCTTAGCAAGCACCGCAATATACATTTAGTGCGCATAGTCAGCGGAAACCTAGTTCCGTGGCTGAATTTAGGCTTATTCATTTCATGAAGTATTAAAATTAGTTCTTCACTAAAAGGACGTTGGTTTTGTTAAAGAAGTTTCTGTGTAGAGTTGTTGTGTTGAGAGATTTTAATAGTTGATAGTGTTGAATTCTGCTTGGAATTTGCAATAAAGGTAAGTGTACTTGCTTTAACATAGTTTTTTAAATATTATTTAGTTATTTTTTTTATATTTTGTGCTACTTTAACTACACAGAACGTTCATAAATTATTATCATAGTAAGATTTGAACTCTGAATTGTTAGACACATAAAAAATCTTTGAAAGATATGGTGAGACTGATGCGCTAGCTTCGGCCGCTCGGGTATTAAAGTAAACTACTGATGGCGTGTGGGCTCCTGATTGGTTGTTGTTTCTCTGGCCTCTGGAGAGGTCTGGATTCTGATTGGATGGATTTTCCGGAATGGGTGAGCCTCCGTCTATGTCTGGACCGTTATGGCGACCGGATCTAAGGGCGGAATGCCATATTTTCGGTAAGTTGAAGTTATCTTCTTTTCTATTCAAGTTACGCGGATGCTTAAAAATTTCGATTGCTTCGCGATGCAGACGGGCATAGTAATGGGATGTTGTGGCCAGGATTTCTGTGTCTTTAAATTTTATGTTGTGGACTCCTTCTTGATGACTGTGTTCGGCTACTGCTGACTTCTCATAGTGTCCTAACAGGCAATGACGTTCGTGCTCGGAAAGGCGTGTCTCGATGCTGCGTTTCGTGGTTCCAACATAAACGGATCCGCACGAGCACGGAATTTTGTATACTCCTGACGCAGAGAAGGGGTCACGGGGGTCTTTCACCGGGCGATAGTAGTTCCTTAGTTGGTTGGTGGGCGTGAAAACAGTCTTGACGTTGTGTTTCTCCAGAAGTTTCCCGAGCCGGTCTGTAATCCTGTGCAGGTACGGCAGGAAAACTTTTCCTAATGGCTCAACTGGTGTGGTATCCTGTACATTATTTTGAATCCTCCTGGGGTGGAGGGCTCTTCTAATTTCTTGTGCTGTAAACCCGTTCGCTAGGGGTGACGCCCCGACAAATTTTTACCTGAACTGAACTTTACAATTTTAAGAGGAGACCACTAGAGAAATCCAGGGAAGCAGATTGTTTTTTTCTCTGGTGCTCGCGACTCGGCACTGAACGGAACTAAGGTTCCAGAGGCACGCGACAGCGCCGACCTGCTATAGACTTTATAAAAACTTTTCGACAGCAGTATTGCTATCACTGTAAATATTTACCTAATCAAGTGTTGGTTAAATGAAGAAAAGAAATATGAATATTTATTTTTGAATCGTCTGCTGTTGCGTCATTGAAGTCCTCTTACACCACACAGCCAAAACGCCACAACATGTATACAACATACAAACACACATACATACATATATGGGTCATTTTCACCATATGCTTACATTTCAGAATTTTTAAGTAAGTTTTTTAACTTGTTTTTTCTTTTAGAATCACTAACAGATCTTTTGTCACACATTTAAGGTGTCTGAAAAAGTAATTGGTTGTACACTTTGATGCATAATTTAGTATTCAAATGCAGTTGTAAAACTTTAAGTTGCAAGGAAAATTGCCGTCAATTACAATACAAAATCAATATGAAATCTCACTTTTAAACTACATCATAGTGCCTAGAACCAACTTCATTTGAAATTATTTGCATCCCTGAAGCTTAAAACGATGTATGTGGTTATTAAAATATTGATAAAAACTGTATGGTAACGGACTTGACATTTGGTAACGGATTTAACAAGTAACGGACTTGACATTTCACCCAAAATGTCATATTATGGCTAGGTTGTAGAATTTAAAAAATAAACTACAATATGCATTTTCTTGGAGTTGTATAATAAACAATATTTCGGGGTAAAAGTTTAGAAAAAGTAAAAATTAATACTAAAATCTTTGGTAACAGACTTGACAAAGAATAAAAATACGCACCTGGAAGAAATCTTGTGCGAAACGCCACAGCAATACTTCTGGACTCAGGGAAACAAAATGATACGAAATAGTTACGTCACTAGTTTGTTAAGTTAACTGAATACATCTACTAATACCATATTTTGACTGCAATAAATACCTTTTTTAGCTAAAATAACCTTAGGGTAACGGACTTGACAAGAACTGCCGGACAAAATATATTCATACATTTCTTAATGAAAAAAATATTATTGTCAATATTTATTATGAATATCATATACTAATATAAAAATAATTTGTTGTGTATACTTTTTTATACAATTAAGTACATAAAAAAATAGTTGAACTTGCGAAAATTGGAAATGGACAAGCGTTTTTGCCTTGATTCTCATTTTTAAAGACTTATATAAAAAATAAATAAATAAATTTTAATAATTTTTTGAGTGATTGAATTTTTTTGGGGGTATTTCTTGCAGAAAATAATTGTTCGCATTGAATTTAAAGTATAAGTTATGCTTCAAAATCGTCTCTTTAACCTCCGGACAGCAAATGAAAGCAAATTTTGAAAATGACCCATATACATTCCTACAAAAAACATATATGCAAACATACATACATACACACATACACACAAACATACATACCTGCAAAAATAATATTGTAACGAGTCCGTAGCACCTTCAACTTTCTTTAAATGAGCATTCCAATCTTGAGGAAGTAACTATAAATTTATTTACAAGTATGTACACTATTTACAATATGAGCAGGAAACAATTGCCAACATCCAGCAATTAGGTAGCAAACAGCACACTGTACTCTCAACAGTAACTCAGCACCACGTATCTAACGTGAACAGTAATTAAGCAATTACAAAAGTAAAACAACCATTCGCCCATGCGAATGAAAACGAGTCTCCAGAAATCAAAATCTGAAAAGAACTAACTGACTGTGTTCAAGGCCAGCTATTTATACTCTCAAGGAAACCTCTACTACGTTCTAGCAAAATCCGGAGTGTTCCGATTCATCCATAATTTGAACAATCCATTCACGAAACTTCTAGTATAAAAAGAAAAACCACGCGAAAATGTCTTCACGCTTATTAAATGTAGGGCAAGTGTAAAAACTACAAAACGTTACAAGGCCGGTATACAAGTGATAAAGGTGATATCTTCAGATACTTTTGCAACATGACGTCAGATAAAACCAAAACTAATGAAAATGATGCAAGGCAGGAAAAACAACAACTATTTACAAGATTTGTAACATTGCCCCCTTCCCAAGGACTGCACGTCCCGGGCAGTACAATCCCCAGAAAGGAAGCAAGGGAAAATTTACAGATGCACACATTACATGATAACCAATCATAAACATGATACAAATTAACAATGAGAACATGAAAGAAATAATAACATTGATAGAGTAATATTACATACAATTAAAGGCAAAAGTTATTTACAAAATTTACAAACAAATTACCATGGTAGCTTTAGATTTATTTTACAAACTATGGCCATAGTATGGGGCTAGCCGATCATAATGGACAACCCTAGGTTTTGAATGTGATGACTTCTGGATCCTCACTACGACGTCGTTCAGCCGGTGGAGGACTGTGTAGGGTCCATCCCAATGCGACTGCAATTTGGGTGGTAGACCTTTACGTCGGATGGGATTCCATAGCCACACATTGTCACCTTCTTGAAAGTCATGGCCAGTGGACCTTGTGTCGTATCGGGTCTTCATCTTCTCCGTCTCGATGTTGATTCGCTCCCGTGCGAAGTGATGAACGTCTTCCAACCGGGCCTGGAGATCCTGGACGTACTCCTCAGGCGATGACGGCGTATCTGGAGGGAGACCGAAGACGAGATCACAAGGTAGAAGAAGCTCTCGGCTGAAGAGCATCTGTGATGGGGAATATCCGGTGGTCTCGTGGACAGCACTGCGGTAGGCCAGCAGGAACAGAGGAAGTTTCTTGTCCCAATCCTGTTGATTTTTGGAGACCATAAGCGAGAGATTATTAAGGATTGTCCCGTTGAATCTCTCCACCATGCCGTCCGATTGTAGGTGTAGTGGTGTCGTTCGAGTTTTCTCAATTTTGAGGATTTTACACAGGCCCTTAAACGCAGCAGAGATGAAGTTTCTCCCCTGATCGGAGTTTATCTGCAAAGGTGTCCCATATCTCGAGATCCAATGCTGGACTAGATTCTCTGCTACAGTGGTAGCTTCTTGATCCGGAATGGAATATGCTTCGGGCCACTTGGTAAAATAGTCAATGGAAACGAGGATGTATTTTTCTTATTCCCATCAGTAGTTTTCGGTAGAGGACCAAGAATGTCGATCCCGATTCGTTCGAAAGGAGCTCCTACATTGTAAAGATGTAGCTTCCCGCGGCTTCTTCTCTTCGGTCCTTTACGGGCAGCACAGGCGTCACAAGAATGACACCACTTCTCCACGTCATCCTTCGCCTTGCTCCAGAAGAAGCGCTCTCTAACCTTGTGGAGGGTTTTCAGGATACCAAAGTGTCCTCCAGTCGGACTACTGTGCAATTCCTTTAGAACGTCTGGAATTCTTGATCTGGGAAGGAGTAACTGTCATTTGAATGCTTTACCATCGTCAGATTTCCATTTCCGATACAGGACGCCATTTCGCAGCTGGAGAGATTTCCATAGAGCCCAGTATCTTTTCGTTGCAGGACTGTAGATAGAAATATCTTGCCAACTAGGTCGCCGACTGTCTTTTTCCATTAACTCTATGATAGGCTTTAGGTCTGAGTCTTCAAGCTGATCTTTTCTTACTTGGTCGTCACTCCATGGATCAGGATCTGAAGATGATGAAGTAGCAGTAACTTGACAGGCAGTAGGGATTGTCGTCCAGTTCTGTTTCTCTATTCGGGAGCAATAATGGCAGTTCTCGGAACAAGGTCTTCTTGATAATGCGTCAGCATTACCGTGTGACAAACCTTTTCGGTGCTTAATCTCGATGTCATATTCCAGGAGACGCTGTATCCACCTGGCTACCTGGCCCTCTGGATTCTTGAAATTCAAAAGCCAAGTTAAAGAGGCATGATCGGTCCGGAGCAGGAATTTACGGCCGTAGAGGTAATGATGGAAATGTTCTACAGCTTTAACTATGGCGAGCAATTCCTTTCTCGTGACACAATAATTTCGCTCCGACTTGGATAAGCATTTGCTCCAGTAGGCGATGACATGCTCGTTACCGTCTATTTCTTGAGATAAAACAGCTCCAACGCTCTCGTGGCTCGCATCAGTGTCAAGAATGAAGGATTTTTCAGGCTGAGGATAAGAGAGAATAGGCGTTGATGTTAAAGCCTCCTTCAGCTGTAGAAATGCATCCTCGCATTCTTTGGACCATTCAAATTTTTGTTTGCTCTCCGTCAGCTTATGCAAAGGTCGTGCAATGTTGGAAAAACCCTTCACAAACTTCCTGTAGTACGTGCAATGCCCCAGGAAACTTCGCAGCTGATGGACATTTTCGGGGAGGCTCCAATTCTTGACTGCAGATACCTTATCTGGATCTGTTCGTACACCTTCGGAAGAGATAATGTGACAAGGTAGTTCACCTCAAGGCGGAACAAATTACATTTGGACGGGCTTAACTTCAGGTTGGCTTCCTTAAGCTTTTGCAGCACCTTTCTAAGATTAGCCAAATGTTCCTCAAAACTGCGTCCTATGATGATGATGTCGTCCAAGTAGACAAGACAGGATTCATAAGAGAGTCCTCTTAACACTGATTCCATAAGACGCTCAAACGTGGCTGGTGCATTGCGGAGGCCAAAGGGCATCACTTTAAACTGCCACAAGCCTTGTCCGGTTGTAAACGCCGTCTTCTCTCGGTCGTCGGGGTGTATCTCCACCTGCCAGTAGCCGCTCTTTAGATCCAGGGTCGAAAACCACTTGTGTCCGGAAAGGGTGACCAGAGTGTCATCGATCCGTGGAAGAGGGTAACTGTCCTTCTTGGTGATGTCATTCAGGCGTCGGTAATCAACACAAAATCTGGTGGATCCGTCTTTCTTTCTGACCAAGACGATAGGGGATGCCCAAGGACTGGATGAGGGTTCGATGACGTCATTCTCCTGCATCTCTTTCAAGAGGATCTCAACCTCTTCCTTCTTGGCGAACGGTAGTCGTCTTGGATGCTGCTTGATAGGGGGTGATCTCCAGTGTCGATCCTATGCTGCGTTAAATTCGTGCGACCAACATCCTCGGATGTAGATGAAAACACCTGCTTGAAGTTGTCCACCAATTTTTCCGCAGCGTATCTTTGATCTTTCGATAATGCTGCACTCCCAATTAATTTCGAAGTCAAGGACTCAGAAGACACAGTTTCGGAGGAATCAATTCTTCTGATGATGCAGTTTACGGAAGTACAAGTTGCCAACACTTCTTCTTTCTTAATATTCCTCGGTCTTTCACTTACATTGGCGACTCTCACAGGAACTGCATTCCTTGAAAGGTCCACAAGCGTAGATGCCACCAGTACTCCTTTTGGGCTATTATTCTGGTTAGGATATTCAATGAGGCAGAATTTAAAGCTGTTGTTTTCCTTGAGGGAGCCAGGTATTAGTACTTCTGATCTAGAGGGAATCAATAAATCTGTTTGGGCTATTATTCCATGAGCGGATTTTAAGTTATTTTCAGCATTGAAAATTGCTATGTCTTCCCTCATCGAGTGCAGCTCATTATTTTTAAAGTCGATAGAAAAATCAAATTTTCTCAAAAGTCCAGTCCGAGAATGGAAGGATCTGTAATGTCAGCGACGAATGCCGTGTGATGGTAAATGGCGCTCCCGAACATTATTTCTAAGTTCACTTTTCCTTCAATCTCGATTTTGTCACCTGTCGCAGTTTGGAGAGTAACGCAGGGCGGCGTCCATAAGATCTTGAGTCCAAATTGACGAGCCACATCAGTCCTAATGATGGTAACGTTGGCTCCTGTGTCCACAATCATTTCTCAGGGAAATTCATTCACATATGCGTAAATGAACAGTCCGTTGCAGCCGCCAGTTCCTTGGGAAATCTGGAAAACTTTGGGAGCAGTCTTTTTTTCTTGGCGGGCTTCGCAGTTCCTTCGTACGTGGCCCTCACCGCCACATTTCCAGAACTTCAGTGGTTGTCTACTTTGGTCTTTGCGAGCCGCAATCTTCTTCAGGGTCCCCGACATCTCTTTTATTGGTCGCTCAATGTCCGAGAGACGAGTTGAGTTTGAATCTTGGGCACTCACTTCCAAGCCCCTGATTGAATGGCGATCCTTGCGGGATATTCGCTGTGCAGCCTTGAACTTCATTGCGTAGATAAGACCGGATTTAAGATCTTTGATGTCCGCCATTCGGAGAGCTGTCTGAACATCTGGACTTCGTAGACTGAAGTAGTTCAAGGCCAGACCATCGCGAATATCCGAAGGACAGTTCGAGAAGGCGAGATGGGAAAGCCTCTCAACGTCTGCTGCAAAAACTTGCAAAGTCTCTCCAGCCTTCTGCAGTCGGGATTTCAGCTGGAGTTTGCTGAATTCTTTTCGGCATGCATCGCCAAAGCGAAGCTCCAAGGCCGATGATAAGGCATCGAAGTCACGGTGCTTGTCCTCTGGGAAGGTCTGTAGTATGTCAGCTGCATCACCTCTCAGCGAGGCTGCAAGGTGACAGGCTTTCGTGGAAGAGTCCCAGGAGTTTGCTTCTGCAACGATGAGGAACTGCTTCTTGTAAATATTCCACGAGGTCTTCCCGTCAAACGTGGCCAGTTTGATGGATGGACGAGAAGTTCCAGCTGCAGCTACACAGTCACTTGCGTTGTTGGAGGATGCTGATAACTTCGATTCAAGCTCTTTAATTTTCTTTTCCACGTGGTTTTCTACTGTGTTGATTCGATCTTCTAGAGCCTCCACTTTATTTTCCATGTTCATAAATTTAGTTTCCACCAAACTTTTCATTGACGTTAGATCACTCTTAATTTCTTCTTGGCTTGAAGTTATGCTCGATGTCAAATCACTCTTTAGTTGTTCTTGATTAGTAGCCATAGTCGCCATATCATTCTTTATTTGCTCTTGATTAGTAGCCAGTTCATTCTTTAATTGTTCTTGATTCACAGCCATGCTCGCAGTCATGTCACTTTTAACAGCGTTGATCGCATCGAGTTGTTTCAGTTCCTCTATTGCTCGAGTAATCACCATAAAATTCCGAAATCAAAAAGTCCTCAGAAAGAAAAGTCCAAGTTCACAGATAATTCCAAGAAAGTCCTTGAAGATGCCCCACGTTGGGCGCCAAAATTGTAACGAGTCCGTAGCACCTTCAACTTTCTTTAATTGAGCATTCCAATCTTGAGGAAGTAACTATAAATTTATTTACAAGTATGTACACTATTTACAATATGAGCAGGAAACAATTGCCAACATCCAGCAATTAGGTAGCAAACAGTACACTGTACTCTCAACAGTAACTCAGCACCACGTATCTAACGTGAACAGTAATTAAGCAATTACAAAAGCAAAACAACCATTCGCCCATGCGAATGAAAACGAGTCTCCAGAAATCAAAATCTGAAAAGAACTAACTGACTGTGTTCAAGGCCAGCTATTTATACTCTCAAGGAAAACTCTACTACGTTCTAGCAAATCCGGAGTGTTCCGATTCATTCATAATTTGAACAATCCATTCACGAAACTTCTAGTATAAAAAGAAAAACCACGCGAAAATGTCTTCGCGCTTATTAAATGTAGGGCAAGTGTAAAAACTACAAAACTTTACAGGGCCGGTATACAAGTGATAAAGGTGATATCTTCAAATACTTTTGCAACATGACGTCAGATAAAACCAAAACTAATGAAAATGATGTAAGGCAGGAAAAACAAAATTTATTTACAAGATTTGTAACATTATATACAAACATACATACACACCTATATACCAATATATATACATATATACAAACATACATACATACACACATACTTACATACATATATGCATTATATACATACATGCATACTAGGGTGGATCACAAACCTAGGGTAAAAAAAAAAAATTTGTCCTAGAGGTCACGGCGGTGGCTCATTTTTTTACCTTTATCCACCCTAATATTCTGCCAAAATTTCAACCTCCTACTTAAATAAAAAGACGGTTCTCAAAGCTCAAACAGTTCTCAAGTTTTTGTCAATTTCAAACGTTTTTCGGTTGAGCGGCAAAAAAAAAAAAAAAAAATCCGGGTGTTTGCTATCATTTTTGCTGATTCTTATGTTCAATGATCCCCTGAATTCTAATATGGTCACCCTTTCCCCCCATTGCCTCCCACTTTTCAAAAATAGCGCCCCCCTCTTCTCCTATTTTCATCAGATTTCGACAATTTCATAGAAATTATTTGGAGGGGAAGGAAGCAGTATATTTACCATTAACATTCTTCTATAGGGCTAGAGAGGTGAAAAGTTCAAAATCATAAACACTTTTCGCAAGTTTGGAGACTCATGGGGGTATTCCCCCCTTCCTCCGTAAAATATTCAACATATCATCAACAACTCATTTTACCAGCTTCAAAATTTTACACTTATTTTTTGGTGCAACACGATAATATTGGACTGCTTCTATGACTCCCACGTACAAAAAATTTTTCAAGCTGTAAAATTTTTTCTAAAATCTTGGAAACATCGCATGTTACATATGAGTCGCACCGCAGATTTAACTCAGTAAAGTCCCTTTCAGTATTATTTATATTCATTCCAGTTATGTTCGAGTGAGTACCGTGAAGGGGGAAACGGAGATCATGTTTTGATTTAGTGGGGCATATTACATAAGAAACAGCAAGAATAGTGTCAGATACATTTGAAGTTCATTTTGTGCCAAGCAGTGTTGTTATACTGAAATTTGCTAGAAGTTTTTAAATAAAGCCAAAATATTTAAACTTATTGCTATTCAATTCAACTTTCTCTGAATATTAATATATAGTTTTTTTTTTTTGAGAGAGAGAGAGACTTTTAGTATTGAATATTTCATTGTCTCAGCAAGGATAAGTACTCAATTTTCTTCAACAGCAGGTAAAAGAAACTGCCTATTGTCCTCATTATTTAAAAAAATTCTGTTAAATTCTTGAATTATTTGAACATTTTCCTCAGCAACGTTATTTACCATTATTTATTTATTTAAATTTTTTTCTTTTAATTCTGTGATTGATATTATATTTGCATTCGTTGGGGCGTAGGACGAAGAATGTTAGAAAATAATCTCTAATATTCATGTTTGAAAATAATGTTCTGTACTACACTTCTTAAATTTCACATCTTTATTCTTATAATAACTTGCTTTTCTTTCAACTAGAATTTGATACGAAAAACTAAGTCAAACTAATTAATTTACCAGAAAGGTGTCACAAATACTTTAATAAAACTGTCCTAGTTGTTATTTCAATTTCCAGGTCGTTCATATCTTATAAGGTTTTTTCCAAGTTCAGATATTCCCAGAAGTTTTAATAGCAAATGGAGCATCTATTAGTGTTCAATCTATTTGTTGTAATGTACAGAAAGACGCTGAAACTGTAAAAAGTGTTGTACCTAGATTATTTCTCTCATGATAAAATAAAAAATCTCTTTCTTATATATGAACATAAATATTTTGAGGCATATAAGAGACTGGATTTTCTCAGATAGGCTCCCTATTTGACTAATAATAACTCAATTATCTCTTTATAATCAGCAAGAGTGATCATAGATTTATCTATAGATTTATAAAAAGCTCACAGTTGAAGCTTCAAACTTGTTAAAGTATTTTTTAAGTTCTATGTGTGACATTCCTTTTTTTTTGTTTGTTTAATTCTTTGCCAAACATTTTTTTGCTTTAAAGTTATTAAAAAGAATAGAACTTGTGAGGCCAAAGTAAGCATGAAGTAAATATCTTTGCCTAAATTTCAGATTAGTACTATGCCAGACTAGCTACAATTGTTTATTTTGTGCAATTAGTTTTTATAATTTAATTCATTCTTATTGTGATACTGTTAGCACTATTAGTTTAAAACTTTAAATCTTGCAATTTTTTTTCTCTACATCCCACTACTTTAAAAACATAAAAAACATTTTGCACAGTTCTTCCACAGCTCTATTTTGACAAGCGTAAGTTTTGAAAATCATAGCACAACATGTAGACAAGTAGTACTGCAATCTACATTGTATGCTGCGATCTACTAAATAATCAATTGTATCAAAGGTGTTGCTATATAGATTCAAACGATTAAGGAACTTTCCAATTGTTTGAACTGATATTTATGCGTTGGAAAATGAGAATAATTGAAAATAAATCTCTTCCAAGAAAATGGTCTCTTTAGTCTAAAAAACTCAAAAATTGTGAAAATTACGAAAAAGCGGAAAAATGAAGGGTGTTTGAGCACCATCTTCCATTAAGAGTAGGGAGCTGAAATTTTAGGGAGTGATCTCATACATAAATGGGTCATTCCATATAAAATCAACAAATTTTCAGAAATTTTCGTGCCGCACCATTTTTGATTTTGATCATACTTGGTAGGAAATATGCACCAATATTCTGTACCTCCAAACTGTTTAATTTTTTTCTCGAAAAAATTTTATTCTCGAGATATAGCCATTTTTTTGTTCCGCCGATGAGTAAAATTCAGCATTTTTGATCTTTTTTCTAACAACTCTGGTAAATTTACTTAAAGTGGTAGAAAGATCAAACATGGCTTATTTTGAAGCTAAAAGAATGAACTTTCATTTGTGCATAAAAAAAAACGATTTGGGTTAAGCCTAAATATAAATTTTCCCGTGTCAATTCGCGGTTCAAAAAGTGCCGTTTTCGTCATTTCAAGCATGAAAAAATATATGAAGGACTGACAGTGGGGTTCTAATTTTTTTTTCTCTTGCACCCAGTTATAGATACTAGAAGCACAGAAAAAAATTAGATGATACCAGTAGTCTTTCATTATGAAAAAATTGCTTAAACTTGAGAAAAAATGAAAATTGGCCTTTTTCACTCCCCAAAAACGGCCTGTGGAACAGGTAGTAAAAATTTACAAATGCATGGAGTAAAAAGGTGTTACATTGCCCTTTAAAATGAAACAAAAACTGTCTTGTTATTCCAAGGCATTAAAGAGATATAAGCTTTCAAACTTTGAAAAAAATGAAAAATATCCTTTTTCACTCTCCAAAAACGGCCTGTGGAATAGGTAGTAAGAATTTGAAAATGTATGGAGCAAGAAGGCATTACATTAAACTTTAAAAGGAAACAAAAACTGTCTTGTTATTCTCAGGCATCAAAGAGATAAGGCCCTCTGAAAATTGAAAATTCATGCAAGATTTTTTAGCATAAGTTAAAGCAATTATTTTCAATTTTCAGAGGGCCTTATCTCTTTGATGCCTGAGAATAACATGACAGTTTTTGTTTCGATTTAAAGGGCAATGTAGCGCCTTCCTCCTCCATGCATTTGCAAATTTTTACTAAGTGTTCCACAGGCTATTTTTGGGGAGTGAAAAGGGCCATTTTTCATTTTTTCTCAAGTTTAATGTATTTTTTCATAACAGTCATCTAACTTAGAAGGCTTATATCTCTTTGATGCCTTCGAATAACAAGACAGTTTTTGTTTCCTTTTAAAGTTCAATGTAATGCCTTCTTGCTCCATACATTTTCAAATTCTTACTACCTATTCCACAGGCTGTTTTTGGACAGTGAAAAAGGATATTTTTCATTTTTTTTCAAAGTTTGAAAGCTTATATCTCTTTAATGCTTTGGAATAACAAGACAGTTTTGTTTCATTTTAAAGGGCAATGTAACACCTTTTTACTCCATGCATTTGTAAATTTTTACTACCTGTTCTACAGGCCGTTTTTGGGGAGTGAAAAAGGCCAATTTTCATTTTTTCTCAAGTTTAAGCAATTTTTTCATAATGAAGGACTACTGGTATCATTTAATTTTTTTCTGTGCTTCTAGTATCTATAACTGGGTGCAAGAGAAAAAAAAATTAGAACCCCACTGTCAGTCCTTCATATATTTTTTCATGCTTGAAATGACGAAAACGGCACTTGTTGAACCGCGAATTGACACGGGAAAATTCATATTTAGGCTTAACCCAAATCGTTTTTTTTTTATGCACAAATGAAAGTTCATTCTTTTAGCTTCCAAATAAGCCATGTTTGATCTTTCTACCACTTTAAGTAAATTTACCAGAGCTGTTAGAAAAAAGATCAAAAATGCCGAATTTTACTCATCGGCGGAACAAAACAATGGCTATATCTCGAGAAAAAAATAAAACAGTTTGGAGGTACAGAATATTGGTGCATATTTCCTACGAAGTATGATCAAAATCAAAAATGGTACGGCACGACCCATTTGTTGATTTTATATGGAATGACCCAAATGTAAAAAAAGTAGGGTGCGCCTTGGTCCGTTGCAAAAAAAAAAAAATTTTTCGAACCATCCTAATGCATACACACATACATATATATATATACATACATACATACCTACATTCATTCATACATACATTCATACATGTACACAACATACATACCTACATATATACATATATGCAAACACACATACTTACACACATACATACAAACCTATATATATTCATATATACAAACATACGTACATACATATATACATTACATACATACATGCATACACACATACATACATTTTTTAAACATATATACAAACATACATACATACATATATACATTACATACGTACATGCATACACATATACAGACATATATATACATACATACATGCATACACACATACCTACATACATGTACACAACATACACACACACATATATATATACATACCTACATATATACATATATACAAACATACACACATATATACATACATACCTACATATATACATGTATACAAACATACATACATACATACATACATATATACAAACCTACATATATACATGTATAGATACATTTATACAAACATACATACAAACATAAATATACATTTATAAATTCATACATACATTCATACATACATACATTTATACATGTACACAAATTACATACATACACACATGCATACATATATATATATATATACATACATGCATACATACATACATACATGCATACACACATACATATATACATTACATACATACAAACATACAGTATACATACATTTATAAATTCATACATACACATTCATACATGTACACAACATACATACATACACATATATACATACATACATACACATATATACATATATACATTCATACATGTACACAACATACATATATACATTGACAAAACATACATACATACATACACATATACATACATATACATAAACATACATACAAACACACATACATACGTACATACCTACATATATACAAAATTCACATATACATACATACATACCTACATATATACACATATACATACATTCACACATACATACATACATACATATATATATATATATATATTATATAAATACATGCATTCACACATACATATATACAGACATACACTCATACATATACACAAACATACATACATATATACAAACATACATATATACATACATTCATGCATGCACACATACATATCTACAAACATACTTACATTCATGCATATAAACAACATACATACATACATACACATATATACATACATACACATATATACATATATACAAACATACATATAAATATATATATATATTATATAAATACATGCATTCACGCATACATATATACACATATATATACATACATACATGCATACACACATACATACATACATATATACATACCTACATACAAACAGGCATGTACATACACACGTACAAACATACATACGAACATACAATGTACATACAATTATAAATTCATACATACATACATTTATACATGTTGTGACAAGTCCTGTTCTCCGGTCAGTACGGATGACCTTCGTTGGCAGATATGATTGGCACCAGACGCCTGAGGGTCTGAGCTCTAACCGTTTGGGGACATTCCGAGGTCCTTTGTCGCTCTACGGTGCGCTGCACCGAAAAGGCTCGGGTTTCGTTTTAAGTGCCGATCGCTGGAGGACGGACAGACTTTGTGGAGACTTGTGTCCAGCCAATCGACGGGTGTCCAATTTTTACGTCGACCGTCGTGTCACTGGACGATCTAATCAAAAAAATGAATAAAGTTTGCAGGAGTTCGCCCCGTGCAAAATTTCGAGGAGAGCGCCCCGCTCAACTTCGAGGAGTCGAGTCCGAGACTCGGTTGGGACAGTTGTATTTGCTGGGCTCGGTGCAGGCGTACCGAGCGTGTACGGAAATTAGGAACTTTGTTCCAGAGGCGTGTGGCTGCGCCGAAACGAAGTCCTCTGTTTGAGGCAGCTGAACTATTTTGACATTGAACATTTTTCTGCCGCGGATGTACATAGGGTTGTATATAGTTGTGTAACCAAGATCTGAAATAATAAAATCAATTTGATTTACAACACGCTACCGTTTGCTTAGCCAATCATTAGCTGGAAATTACTAACACGCCACAATGTACATACATAACACATACATATATACAAACATACATACACACATACACATCTACATGTACACAACATACGTACATACATACACACGTACATACATGTACACAACATATATACACATACATATATACATGTACACAACATACGCACATGCATACACACAACATATATACATACATACACATATACATACGTATACATAAACATACACACACACACACACACATATATACATACCAACATATATACACATATACAAACATACATACATTCACACATACATACATATATACATATACACAAACATACATACATACACACATACAGGGTGTCCACTAGGGATGCACCGATTAATCGGTAATACGGATTAATCGGCCATAATCGGCCACTTTGCCGATTAATAATAATCGGCAAAATCGGGCCGATTAATCGGCTGAAAAATCTTTGTCAGATATTATTCTTTAAAGTATACTTTCACTAGGAAACTATGATGAATAATTTTATTAACAGTAATAATAATCCTCACAGTTGATATAAAGATTTTTTAAATTAATTCTCCTACTTTGAATAAATATACATAGATAATGATGCAACATTTTTCATGTGGCGATAGTTTCCTCCTTAGCACAGTGCTTTCAGATAACCTCTAATTTTCAAAGAATAAAAGTATTGAATTAAATTGCTACTAATTACTAAAATATATAAATTAAAAGTACTCCTAAATTGGAGTGTTCACCACACACTCCCCCTCCCCTCCTTTTTTTATAAATTTTTATTTCCAATTAACATAACTAACAATGTGTTAATAATATTATTGACACTAATATGAAAATTGGTTCTAAGAAATTTGATAAAATATTGAAATTATTCTGTGAAAACTAGGAAAATGGAAAAAAAAATCTTCTCCCAGAAATAAATTACTTACTATTTCTAAACTTGGAATTGTATGAGAGATAAAAAACAGTGATGGTAAAATTGGTAGTAGAAAAACAATTGTCCCGTTATCATTAATCGGCTCAGCCGATTAATCGACCGATTATCAACAGCCGATTAATCGGTAATCGGCCAATTTACTTATAGGTTCATCCTTAGTGTCCACTCCTATCGTGGACCAATAGCTAATTTCTAAACCGTTAGAGATAAGCATATGTTTTACTAAATATGATTGATAGGACTGGGGGGCTGTATAAAAATTTAAATTTCGTAACTCTTTCAAAATTTGATTTTTTGAAAAACATCGAAAAGACCCAAAACTCCTTTCCTAATTTGGAGATTTTTTCCAAAATGAACTATATGCTTATCTCTAACAGTTTAGAAATTAGCTATTGGTCCACGATAGGAGTGGACACCCTGTATATACATACATATATATATATTGTATAAAAACATGCATTCACACATACATATATACATATATATATACATTCATGCATACACACATACATACAAACAAACATACAATATACATACATTTATAAATTCATACATACATTCATACATGTACACAAAATACATACACACATACATATATACATGTACACAACATACATACATATATTCATAAATGTACACAACATACATACACACATGCATATATACATGTACAAAACATACATACATACATACGCATATATACATATATACAAACTTACATATATACATACGCATATATACATATATACAAACATACATACATACACATATATGCATATATACAAACATACATACATACACATATATGCATATATACAAACATACATACATACACATATATACATATATACAAACATAAATGCCTACATTCATACATATATATATGTACACAATATACATACATACATACCTACATATATACATACATACCTACAAACAGGCATGTACATTCACACATGCACACATACATACAAACACACAATATACATACATTTATAAATTCATACATATGTACATTAATACATGTATACAGCATACGTACACACATACATATATACATACAAAGATGCATACATACATACATACATACTTACATATAAACATTACATACATACATGCATACACACATACGTACATATATACAAACCTACATACACACATGTACATACATATATACATACACTCATACATATACACAAACATACATACATACATACAAAGATACATACACCCATACATACCTACATATACACATACAAACATACAATATACATACATTTATAAATTCATACATACATAAATTCAGACATGTACGCAACATACATGCACACATAGATACATATATACAAACATACATACATTCATACATCTAAACAACATACCGTAAATCAGGGTTACTTGGACCCACAAGAGGGCTACTTGAGCCCACAGTAAAATGATAAAATCTGGGTTTGGTACTAGCGTTAGAGACTGCAGAGGGCTTCTGCCTAGTGGAGAAACGAGGAACTACGTGCAAGTCTTCAACTAGTAGGTACCAAACCTAGATTTTATCATTTTATTGTAGTGGGCTCAAGTAACCCCCTAGGGTCTAAGTAACCCTGTTTTACGGTACATACACACAAACATACATATATACAAACACACATACATACATTCATACATGTACACAACATACAAACACACATACATATATACACATATACAAACATACATACATTCTTACATACATACATACCTGTACATATACATATACAGGGTGAGTTCGATCGAATCTGCAATACGAAAAGGGGTGACAGAAGAGCCCAAGTGGAGTATAGAACCACCCATTAGCGGTGTCAATTCGTAACCGTAACCGAGTTATGGTATATTTAAGGAAAATTCGCAAAAAAACAAAATTCTGAGAAAAAGACCAATTTCTGAAGTTCCTGTTGGGTCTACGCACAAAATAAGCACATATTTCGAAAGAGCAGAAAAAATCCTTTAAAATGACATCTTTTTCATCAAGATAGTCGCACTTTATAGCGAGTTACAAGCTTTCAAACACTGGAAACACTCAAAAATGAAATTTCATCAAACTTTTCAGTCAAAAATTTCAGAAACAACCGTATGAGCTACAACCGGTCAAATGCACCAAAAACTTTCCCATTTCACTAGCTTTCAGATGATACAACAGAAAATCATATTGGGCTTTAAGTTCAGCAGATATTCTGGCTTTTGTTTGAAACAGTATGAAAATCGTCCTTTGTCAGAATATGGAAACCAGCAAAGAGTCAGACTTTTATGTTCTAAATTTTCTATTTCATGTAAGTGTACTGGTTTATTTATTCAAGAAAAGGAAAATTTTATAACTAAATATTAAATTGTAACACTTTATTAAATTAATAATCACAAGAGAAGATAACAACACGTAGAAACAAAGGCAGCATTACTTTAACGCGCTTTTGACAAAAAAAAAATTCAAAATTAAATGAGTTACACTAACATCTATGAGTACATTTACATGTAAGCAATCCTCAAAATTTCCCAGAGCTACTGGAATTATCATCCCCCACACCGGATAGATGCCCTTGGCCTTTTAAGAGCGAGAACTACCGTCGCTCTCTATGAAATTTCATTTCATAGAGTCCATTCATCCTGTCATTTGGGTCCTATTCCTTGGCCACCTAGATCACCAGACCTGACGCCAGTGAACTTCTTTGTTTGGAGATTCTTGAAACAAGCAGTTTACTGCTCAGATGCAACCAGTTTGCAGGACTTGCGCATTTGGCTTGATGGAGCAGTAGCAAAAGTGAGAAATGAAATTTCATTGAGAGCGACGGTAGTTTTTGCTCTTAAAAGGCCAAGGGCATCTATCCGGTGTGGGGGATGATAATTTCAGTAGCTCTGGGAAATGTTGAGGATTGTTTACATGTAAATGTACTCATAGATGTTAGTGTAACTCATTTAATTTTGAATTTTTCTTTGTGAAAAGCGCGTTAAAGTAATGCTTCCTTTGTTTCTACGTGTTGTTATCTTCTGTTGTGATTATTAACTTAATAAAGTGTTACAATTTAATATTTAGTTATAAAATTTTCCTTTTCTTGAATAAATAAACCAGTACACTTACATGAAATAGAAAATTTAGAACATAAAAGTCTGACTCTTTGCTGGTTTCCATATTCTGACAAAGGACGATTTTCATACTGTTTCAAACAAAAGCCAGAATATCTGCTGAACTTGAAGCCCAATATGATTTTCTGTTGTATCATCTGAAAGCTAGTGAAATGGGAAAGTTTTTGGTGCATTTGACCGGTTGTAGCTCATACGGTTGTTTCTGAAATTTTTGACTGAAAAGTTTGATGAAATTTCATTTTTGAGTGTTCCCAGTGTTTGAAAGCTTGTAACTCGCTATAAAGTGCGACTATCTTGATGAAAAAGATGTCATTTTAAAGGATTTTTTCTGCTCTTTCGAAATATGTGCTTATTTTGTGCGTAGACCCAACCGGAACTTCAGAAATTGGTCTTTTTCTCAGAATTTTGTTTTTTTGCGAATTTTCCTTAAATATACCATAACTCGGTTACGGTTACGAATTGACACCGCTAATGGGTGGTTCTGTAGAATGTCGTATGGTCGGAGATGCGGTCGTACTCTTCATTTGACTCGGTATTGGAAGAAGACAACTATAAAACACATCTATCAAAAATACTTTATTACACACGTTCCACACACATAGCTGCGACTCCTTACATGGCGGTTCGTTAGCGAGCGTGTTGCATGAACACAGTTCCGCACTGAAGAACAGTCCCGCAGCGGAGGCGTCGGATGACGTCACTCCTCGCCTCTCGCTAATTGGTCGAGAGCGGAGCGCTACAGAGTATGCCCCCAGTGACGAAGTCGCGATACAGGAAAATACAATATTTACAAAATTATACGCACATGAATAATACAGAAAATGTTTAAAATGTTCTATGTACAAAAAGAAAATTGAAAAGGAGATATATTCCGTTCTTTTCCTTCCTTTCCGTCCTTCCGGACCATTTTTTTATGGAATATAACCAGTAACTAGGTGCTTCGGAAAGTTCACTTTACGCCCGTATCTAGTAGTGTACGGTTTAGTAGTGGACGATTTATCTGTACGACATGAAGGAATGTTTGATGCTTGGGAAGGCTGTGGGAGTGGAGGAGGATAAGTATCATCGGAGACTTCATAAGCGGGTTTAATGCGATCTATGGATACTGTTGTATGCTTCCCATTCACTTCAATGGTAAAGGTTTTATCAGTCCGGGCAATTACTAAATGAGGACCAGTATAGGGCGGAGTCAAGGGAGGATTAACCTTGTCGGATCGTAAAAATACATGTGAACAAGTTTTCAAAGAGGGATTGACGTATATTTTGGGACTGCCATGTATAGCAGTAGAAACAGGATTCAAATTCCTCATTGTTTGAATTAAATTTGTCACATATGTAGGATTTAATGTGGGAGAGACAGAATCACTCGTGACAAGATCAGAGGGTAATCTTATTGTGGTCCCATAAACAAGTTGAGCACAAGTTGCCTTGATGTCGTTCTTTAGCGCTGAGCGCATACCTAAGAGTACTATTGGGAGAGTTTCAGTCCATTTAATTTGGTTGTGGGCTTTAAGAGCACTTTTCAGATGTCGATGCCAGCGTTCGATGATCCCATTTGACTGGGGATGGTACGCGCAGGATCGAGGTTTAGTGCATCCTAACATACGGGTAAGCTCTCTAAAAAGATTGGACTCGAAACTTTTGCCCTGGTCAGTCGTTATAGTAACTGGGCAGCCGAATCTGGATATCCAGCCGTGCACTAGAGTGCGTGCGGCTGTGTCCGCTGTCATATCAGGCGTCGGGAATGCTTCAGGCCATCGTGTAAACCTGTCGATGATGGTCATGCAAAATCTGTTTCCATCCGATGGGGGGAGAGGGCCGATAAAATCAATGTGTATGTGTGCGAAGCGAGCATCAGGTTGAGAAAATGTGCCAATGGGAGATTTAGTATGCTGAGTTATTTTAGCGCGTTGGCATTTAACACAGCTACGAACCATTGATTTAATATCTTTACGCATGCCTGGCCATACGAATCGTTTAGATATTATATCGATGGAGGCGGAAATACCTGGATGAGAGAAAAAATGTAAGGTTTCAAAAATTAATGAGCGCATGCTATGGGGAACGAAGGGTCGGGGGTGTTTGGAAGACATGTCACAATAAAGATGAATATCCTCGAGAGGAAAATAATGTTTCTCCAATTTTAATGAGGTTGCATTTGTTTGCAAAAGTGTTTGTAGTTCCTCGTCGGTAGACTGGACGGAAGCTAATTTATGATAATCGAGGACAGGGGATGAAATTTCATCTATCTCAATCCTAGATAGAGCGTCCGCGACAGTATTCTCGGATCCCTTAATGTACTGGATGTCCGTGGAAAATTGCGAAATGAAATCTAAATGGCGCAGTTGCCGAGGACTGCATTTTTCTGAATTTTGATGGAAGGCGAATGTCAATGGTTTTTGGTCTGTGTAAATGACGAAAGTTCGGCCTTCAAGCATATGTCGGAATTTTTTTATACTGGAATAAATTGCAAGGAGTTCACGGTCGTAAGTGGACCAATTCCTTTGAGACTTATTCAATTTGGTTGAATAAAATGCAATAGGTTCCCATTGAAAATTCGAAAACTGCATTAAAGAACCGCCAACTGCGACATTCGAAGCATCCACGCATAAACTTATCTCAGCACCAGGAATGGGGTGCCTTAGTAGTGTTGCCTTGGCAATTGCTTCTTTAGAAGCCGTGAAGGAAAGAGTAGATTCTTCGTCCCAGTGTAATTGCTCAGTAGGACTGTTAGCATTGGAACGAGGATGTTTCTTTTTGTTTTTGTGCCCTTCGAGAAATTTTACTAGGGGTGAAAGAATGTCGGCAGCTTTAGGAATGCAACGCCTATAAAAATTGAACATACCTAAATAGCGGCGTAACTGGGTCAATGTTGTAGGTTTTGGGTAGTCTAGGATACATTTTACACGATCAGGTAAGGGTTCGATTCCTTGCCCTGATAACTTGAATCCGAGAAATTCAATAGTTGATTGACCAAATTTAGATTTTTCTACATTTATACACAACCCATATTCTTTCAGTTTTGAAAACAGTAATTTGAGGTGCTCCATGTGCTCAGTTTGGTTTTTGGAGGCAACGAGGAGATCATCAACAAATGCGTAAACAAATGGCAAATCACGAGTCAATTCGTCAACAAATCTCTGAAAAGTAGATGCTGCGTTACATAGTCCGAATTGCATCCTAGTGCTTTCAAACAATCCGAACGGAGTTATGATTGCTGTCTTATAAATATCTTCAGGATTGATCGGGATTTGGTGATACGCTTTGACGAGATCGATGTGACTGAACATTTGTTTACCATACAATTCTGATGTGAAATCTGCTATACACGGGATGGGATATTTTTCTTTAACAGTACGTGCATTCAGGGCGCGATAGTCGCCAACAGGTCTCCACTCAACAGACCCTTTTTTGGGCACCATGTGCAGAGGAGAAGCATATGAGCTCTTGGAAGGCCTAATGTGACCAAGCTGTAGCATACGCTGAAATTCAGCTTTTGCGATTTTGAGACGGTCTGGAGCTAACCTTCGGGGTTTAGCTGCAACTGGAGGACCTTTAGTATTTATAAAATGCACAGTATTATGCTTTACAGGATGATCTGGATCGGGTAATTTAGTAATTTCAGGGAATTGAAGTAACAAATCACCATATATATTGTTGACAGTAGCAAATTTCACAGAAAAGATATCACATGTACTTAGTTTGGCAGGAGCTTTTAAATTAGTAGTAATATCAATCAATCGCTTATTCCTTAAATCAAGAGATAAATTAAAATGATATAAAAAATCAGCACCAATAATACAACATGAAACATCACAAATATAAAAGGAATAAGTGAATTCTCTGCGTAAACCGAAATTTACAGTGACAGATTTGCGCCCATATACATTTATTGAAGTTCCATTAGCAGCACGAAATGTTTGTAAAACAGGGAGGCGGAGTTCAGATTTCTTAGCTGCAATCAAGCTGGCGTCACTGCCCGAATCAGCGAGAAATAACATACCTGTATTTTGGTCCCTGATGAAAAGACGGCGTGAGGTATGGGGAGGGGAAAAGTAAGCCGCCGCTACTCTTCCGTTTTCTCGTTTCCCTTGAAAGAGCATGGCTGAACACATTTTTTCGCTTCATTTTTAAATCGCATATGATAATAACATATTCCATTACGCGATTGTGAACGCCCACGATTAGAAGAATAATTACGTGTTCGGCTTCTTGAGCGGCGAAGGTCAGCGACTTCCTTACGTAATTGCTTGATTTCTTCTAGAAGTGAGTCGACGTTCGGAGCACTGCTATTTCTGTCAGAATAGGTGAATGCGGCACTTTTGCTTGAAATAGCTTGCACAGAAGTTGGATTAATAGCTATAATTCGATCCGCGACTTCAGCGGCTTTATCGGAAGAAATTGGAGAGATGGAAGCTAAAATGGTTTGTACAGGAACAGGCATGGCTTGATTAAAAAGTTCAAGAAGTAACGAGTCATCGATGTTATGGCTCTCAGCTCTTCTTTTCATAATTCGAAGCAATTCACTCGGTTTGCGGTCGCCGAGACTTTCACCAGCTAGCAGGCGCCGGATCTCCTGTGTTTTGTTTTCTGAACATCGCTCGATTATTTTCTTTTTCAGGTCTGAGAAAGGATTAGTTGAGTCGGGTTGCATTATCACATCGCGAACAACTGTGGCAACCTCAGGCGGTAAATGAGCGACGACATAGTTATATTTTGTTTTCTCTTCTGTTATGGCTTTTGGAGTGGCCAGTGCGAATGTTGATTCGATCATGTGAAACCACAGAGCAGGATCGGGTTGAATAAACGGCGGAATAACCACTGCAGATGTTTCCGAAACAGGCGCTGTGGACGTGGGAGTAGTCATTGTAGAATACACTGAAATGTTCTGCGAGAACGGAAAGTATATTTACTCAGAAGTAAGATGCGTTAAGTTCAGTTCCATAGGTCACCACTGTAGAATGTCGTATGGTCGGAGATGCGGTCGTACTCTTCATTTGACTCGGTATTGGAAGAAGACAACTATAAAACACATCTATCAAAAATACTTTATTACACACGTTCCACACACATAGCTGCGACTCGTTGCATGGCGGTTTCGTTAGCGAGTTGTGTATTGCATGAACACAGTTCCGCACTCTAGAACAGTCCCGCAGCGGAGGCGTCGGATGACGTCACTCCTCGCCTCTCGCTAATTGGTCGAGAGCGGAGCGCTACAGTTCTATACTCCACTTGGGCTCTTCTATCACCCCTTTTCGTATTGCAGATTCGATCGAACTCACCCTGTATAAAAGCATACATACATATATATATATATATATATATATATATATATATATATATATATATATATATATACATATATTATATAAATACATGCATTCACACATACATATATACACATATATATGCATACATACATGCATACACACATACAAACATACATATATACATACCTACATACAAACAGGCATGTACATACACACGTACAAACATACATACAAACATACAATATACATACATTTATAAATTCATACATACATACATTTATACATGTTAACAACATACATACACAGATACATATATACAAACAAACATACACACATACACATCTACATGTACACAATATACATGCATATATACACACATACATACATGTATACAAACACACATACATAGATACACATATGAATATATACAAACATACATACATACATTCATACATGTACACAACATACATACACACATGCACATATATATGGACACAACATACATACACACATGCATATATATATTGACACAACATACATACATACACATATACATACATATACATAAACATACATACATACACACATACATACATACCTACATATATACAGACACAAACATACATACATTCACACATACATACATACAAACACATACATATATACATATACACCAGGCACGTGCCGTGAACGAATGCCCAGGGTAGACAGCTATGAGATAATTTGTGGAATAATAATACATATGTTGAAAAAAAGCATATGCTGCTAACCATAATAAAACAGTACGAATATGAACATTTACGTAGTCCCTAGTATAAACATACATAAAAATATTTTCATCTGATTCTATAGAAAATCCATTCTTCTTTCTTTCATTGTGGTGAAAATATCTGTGACTTTCATAAAAATTGAAAGTGGGGTCTTGTTTCATTTTGTTCACTTTCTTTTTCCATGGATATCAAAACAAGAAAGCAAGGTTGTTAATTTGTCAATTTGTTCCTTTTGTTGCTCTTAGTTCTTTTTATGGCCGAAAATATTCACTCTAAGAAAAATTGTGGCTGGTCTCAAAATTAACTGCAACAACATCAGTTTCTGGAAACAGTTGGCTTAGTTCACTTTTCAAAAATAAAATCAAGTACATTTTTATACATTTGTCAAAAAAAACTTGTTCCCGTAAATACCTACAAATCTGCAATCCGTTTTATATTGTCAAAAAGTTTCGGTACTTTTTTCTAGACTGCTGAATGCATCCTTATCAACTCTAAAAGCTAATTTTTAAAATTGACTTCCATATAATAATGATATGAATTTTATAATAATTTGTCGCTTTACTTCGTAAGTCTTTTTATTTTCAAAAAGTTTAAACAGAACAAGTATCCTGAGGGGTCAACTTAAACATGGGAAACAATATGACAAATGAAACAAGAAGTTCTGTCAAGAACTAAACGAGCCTACTTTCCCGTACATAGACATCGGCATTCTCGCATCTGATCATTATTCTCTTGATTATCTGAGACTGAAAATTATGTCAAACATACCTTTTTAGCATTTAGAGCTGATTTCGAAAAGCAAAATATGCCCCTCTCATCAGATGAAATAGACACGTAAAAAGTAATTAACGAATAAATAAAGTTTTGTCACACCTTTTAAAGAGTGTAACTGTTACAGTTCCTCCGTAGAAAAAAACCTCCATCGTTTTCAAAAAAAAAATAATAATAATAATAATAATAATAATTAAGAAAAATAAATAAATAAAAGTACAAAGATCATCAAAACACATTTTATCAAAGAAAGAAAAAAAAAAAAAAAGAAAAAAAAATCGTCCGTTAATAAAATGTCCGGAATTTCACTTTTAATCCGTTGCCAGTTGTTAAATATAAATAAAGAATAAAATGTTCTCGTGAATGAAAAATTTTTGTTACAAAAAAAAATCGTCTTCAAAGAAAAATAATAATAAATAATAATAATAATAATAATAAATAAAATAAAACAAATGAATAAATAAACAAAAAATCGTCTGCACGTTCAGTCATTTTTTTTCTGAGCCTGCATTTCCGCCATGTTCGCGGAGTCGGAGTCGGAATCAGAGTCCTCGCAGAAGATTACTTAGAAAAGTACTTTACAAACATTATTTATCAAAACCATTTTCTTACAAGGTTAGTTTGAAGGAAATCCGACTTTAAGTTCAGGATCAACATTCTACTTAAATTCCCCGTAGACGCTAATGTAATTTTTTTTTTCTGAACGGTTCACTATTTTACGAAAAATGGTTTGAATCAAAAAGCGAAATATGGGAATGTATGGGAAAGTCTCTCCGAGATCTTTCAAACAAAAAAAAGTTTATTCCATTCGGACGGTTCACTCAAAAGTTATTAGGTGGGGAAAGGTTGCTTAAAAGGTTCAATGTTGAACGAAAAATTGTTCAAATCGGAAATGTAGATACGGGAATGAAGTATTCTTGATGAGATATTTCGAACGAAAAAAGTTTGTTCAAATCGGATTGTTCACTCAAAAGTTAGCATCGCGGGATAGGTTGTTTGAACGGTTCAAAGTTGAACCAAAACTTGTTCAAATCGAAAAATCAAATATGGGAATGAGCTGTACTCGCCGAGATCTTTCGAACAAATATTCAATTCGGACGGTTCACTCGAAAGTTATTAGGTGGGGAAAGGTTGCCTGCCAATGTTGAACCAAAAATGTTCAAATTGAAAATTTAAATATGGTAATAAAGTATCCTTGCCGAGATGCTTCGAACAAAAAATAGTTTGTTTAAATCGGACTGTTCATTCAAAAGTTATTAGGGGTGACAGCTTGTTTGAACGGTTCAATGTTGAACGAAACATTGTTCAAATCGAAAATGTAGATACGGGAATGAAGGTATCCTTGAAAAGATCTTTCGAACAAAAAAAAGTTTGTTCAAATCGGACTGTTCATTCAAAAGTTAGCATCGCGGGACAGGTTGTTTGAACGGTTCAAAGTTGAACCAAAAATTGTTCAAATCGAAAAATCAAATATGGGAATGAGCTGTACTCGCCGAGATCTTTCCAACAAAAAAAAGTTTGTCCAAATCGGAATGTTCATTCAAAAGTTATTAGGGGGGGACAGACAGACCGACAGACCGACCGACGCACAAATTCCCCATCTCAATACCCTACTTTCAAATTTTTAATTTTTCGATATTCATTTTACCTTTTTATTTTTTTAACTTGGCGATATTTTTCTGACTTGGCGACATTTTTTTTAACTTGGCGATATTTTTTGGACTTGGCGATATTTTTAGATGCATTAAGCTACTTTTAATACTTTTTTCGTCTTTCTTTTATTTTTAACGGGAAAGTAGGCTAAAAACGAAACATTTGAAACAAACAACCATATAAAAAACGAATCAAGATGCCAAAACTATTGAGAATTTTGCTAACGCTCACCGCCCTGCACATAACGTCTAAATTGCAGCGGGAGAATCGAAGAGACCGGCAGTGAAAGAGTGTAGCTTTCGAGCTGATCTTCGTCAGCTACGCCAGATAGGCTGATTTTATTCTGCCTTCAAGGTCGCTTTGGCTAACGCGAAGCGGGGGAAAAGTGCGGCGCGGGGGTGTTTTGCATGCTAAGCATTGCATAGATACTGAAGTCGAAAAGCAGCGTCGGGCGCTGCTTTTCAAGTGGACCGAAATGGAAAAATTCCATTTTTTTTTCTTTTTTTCTGTTATTGCTGTATAAAACCGAAGTATTTTTTTCTAATCAACGCATTAAATGTCATTGAATGAAGTGGTGAGGTTGGTCTATTTTCTTCGTGGGTAAGCACTGCCTACCTTGCCTACCCAGACGGCACGTCCCTGATATACACAAACATACATACATACATACCTACATAAAAAGATATACAAACATACATTCATTCACACATATGTACATACATACCTGTATATATACATATATACAAACATACATACATATACACTGCTCGACATTGAAAATGCAACACCAAGAAGGAGTGGTCAGAAATTGATGAAATTTGGTAAGAAGACAGAGACAGCATGGAACAATAAGTGATATTTATTTCAAAATAAATAAGCAAAATTTAGAGCGAGGACGGCGTCGGCTCAGTAAGAAGTAGGACCACCGCGGACAGCGATGCACAAAGAAACACGTCTAGGCATGGAGTCAATAAGCCTGCGGATGGTGTCCTGAGGAATGGCACTCCATTCCCTTTCAACCATTTACCACAGTTCGTC